>JBBMEG010052519.1:0-22537 GCA_037832605.1 Cyclanthera cordifolia
CCCCCCCCACTTTTCTGGGTCAAAATTACCTAGTGTACAGAAGAGAATGCTTTGCTCTGAATCTTTGTAGTTGTATTTGCCCATTTCGATGTTAGATTTGTATGCAAGTTATTATTTCTCTACGTTTTCGCACTGACTAAAGTTGTGGAGAAAGCGTTTTGTATTGAATTTTGACGCTAATTGAAGTTGTGAAGAAAGCGATTTGTTTATATAGCTCTCTCACTTATTCGAAATCCTATGCTCCTTGGAGTGTTGTGAGTCATCTGAATGCTATTATGAAGAACAAGGGAAGGGATAGTCAAGCTAAATTTTAGTGTTAATTACATTCCTAACTATTCTATTTAGATGGCTTGAGTATTTACAATGTGAAGCAGTATGCTTCTATTGAAACATATTGGGAGTGACTTCTGCTCCAACTTCTAACTTTTGATTAATATTGACATGGATTGCAGGTTGATTTGGTCACTGAAACTGACAAGGCTTGTGAAGATCTCATATTTAATTATCTCAAGGAGCATTACCCCTCACATAAGGTTTAGTTCTTTTAGAACATTTTAAGTTGTTTATTAAGTCTGAGGAAATAGTTGATCTCCTTTCCTACCTCGAATTAATCAAAACTGGCGACTTCAGTTCATTGGAGAAGAAACTACTGCTGCTTGTGGCCATACTGAGTTAACTGACGAACCAACATGGATTGTCGATCCTCTTGATGGAACAACTAACTTTGTTCATGGGTACCCATCCATGCCTGCAATTTAAGTTCCTTCCTTCATGTATCTGTAGCTATTGCTAACATTAATTTCACAACATTACAACTTGTAGGTTCCCTTTTGTGTGTGTTTCCATTGGTCTGACCATTGGAAAGGTTCCCACAGTGGGAGTTGTCTACAATCCAATTATTGATGAGGTGAGAATCACATTATTTCAGGACAGGAAACAAAGTTAGATACTGGTCCAGGTTTCCTTACATTTGTTTGAAAAAATACAGCTATGATAATCTTATATTATCATATAGGGAAACAACGTTGCACAATTTTTCATAACCTTTTGATCAAGTGATAACCATTTTCAATCAATTTTATGTAAATGCGGTTGGAATTAGTAAAATCAAATTGACCTACTCATGATCAAATTAGTGAAATAGGTTCATCATCTTCTAGGAGCCTGCTAGCATGTTTTGTTTATCCATTTCTTGCTGAGCCAATTTTGTTGGTTTGTTTTTATGATCTGTAGCTTTTTACTGGAGTTCGTGGGAAAGGTGCCTCTCTTAATGGTAGGCCTATAAAAGGTCTGTGTGTGGCACTTCAACTTCTTTGGAATTTTGGAACTTTGAAATTTTGGAATTTTGAAATTTTATATGATTGATTCATCTCATGTTCTTCTATTTGTTATTTTGCAGTATCGTCTCAAGACGAATTGTTGAAGTCTCTTCTTGTCACCGAGGTATCTTGTTAAAAACTGATTGAATTGAGTCAATTTTCTTTATGTCATGAAACGTTCTAAATAGGTTGCAGCACCATTTCAGTCTCTATATTCACATTTCTATTAACTTCGCCCCTCAACTCTCTTCATGACATGTACCTTGATGTTCTGGTATGGATTATCTTTGGGTCAAATGTGTGTCTGATTTGTAACTTGAGAGTTGAGAGTAACTTTACAATTGGCAATGGATATAGGAACCATGTTCTAGCGACTAGCACCTTACATTGAAGAACCCTGTAAAAAGTCCCTGAACTTATTCACCTCCTCTTTCTTAATTTACATACAATGATACACCCAAGACTCTGTAGAGAAAACACAATCCAAATGCTGCTCTTGAGTTCTTTTTCAAGTAACCATTTTCTTCATTTTCTTTATATTAGCATTTACAAGCCTTTATTAAGTCTTGTTCGATAACTTTATGGTTTATAGTTTTTAAAAATGAAATATGTAAATAATACTAAACGTTGATCATCGTGTATACTGTATATACAGGTTGGAACCAAACGTGACAAGCTCACCGTAGATGTTACCACAGACAGAATTAATCGTTTGCTTTTAAAGGTACAACCAGACTTCAATTCTGTTCTTGACAACATTCTGTGGTATCCTCATTTAAGTCAATGTCTTTTTCTTATAGGTGAGATCAGTTCGGATGAGTGGTTCCTGTGCACTGAACCTCTGTGGGATAGCCTGTGGAAGGGTTGATTTGTTTTTCGAAACTGGTTTTGGAGGTCCCTGGTATGATATACAAACTATCTGTCCATTTCTTATCTGAGATATCACATTTAGATTATTTTGCTATTTGTTCAGGGATGTTGCTGCAGGTGCTGTTATTGTTGCTGAAGCTGGTGGGGTCGTGTATGATCCGTAAGTAGTTAGAACTCGAGTCTAATTTGTTAAACTTACAAACTCTACCTCAGATAACCATTTGGTTCGTTGTTTTAAAATTTTGAAAAATTGAGTCTATAAACCCTACCTCCACCTATTTCCATCTTTGCTTTGTTATCTATGTTATTAACCAAGTGATAAAAATTAAAAAGAAAAAGTAGTAGTTAAAAACAAACGTTTGTTTTGGGAATTTGACAAGTTCATATACGAAAACCTTAGCAAAGAAATGGAAAGAAAACAATCATATATTTCAGAAACAACAATAAACAAAAAATGTAACCGTTGTCAATGCTTGCACACTTGGTTTTGATGTATGTTGATTCTAATGGCAGATCTGGCAATGACTTTGACCTAACATCTCAGAGGGTAGCAGCTTCCAACCCTCTTGTAAAGGATGCATTTGTGGAGGCTCTGGGGATATAAGAATGCAATGGCTTTGGTAAATTTATGAGATCTTTACCTTGCAATTTGTTTCCAATTCTTTCTTCATTCCTGTACTCTTTCCAAAATACCATTCAATTAGCTATGGGGTGGATTTAACATTACTGATCCACTGAAAGGAGAAACTATATAATCATACAACTGCAACTTTTATAATAGATACATGAGGAGGGATTTTGTTTGAGTTTTATTTTCAAACAAAAAGTTTAGGATAAGATCTGATGCAAATGAGCTTCCTACTAAAATATACGTTATGGTGATGTATTTTCTTACAAAAAGTATACGTTATGGTGATGGTGATTGATCTTTTAAACCAACCCAAATTTCCGAGATGATAAATTCACCAACTCAATTCAACCCTATGCGATAAAACAACACAACCAAATTCATATTTTTGAGTCGGATTGAGTTGAGTTTTTTTTTTTTTTTAATTTTTTTTAATTAAATAAAATATATTTTTGCTATTTAATTTTAACTTTTAAATAATAAAAATGATAAGTTTTAATTTTACTTTATATTAGGAAAAATATATTTTAAAGACTTCAACAAATTTGGAATGATTCTTGACAAGTAAAAAGTCCAAAAAGAGCAATGAAATTAAAAAATCAAACCAATTATATGCACGTATAATTGTGTTATAGGAAAAAGAATATTTTTTTAGATTTAATATAATAAAGTCAGGTTAGTTTAAATTAATTCAAATTAATTTAGGATTCATGAAATTTTTACTAATTTGTATGCCATCCTATCCAAATAAAATTTACCCAAGCGGTCAAATTGGGTTAGGAACGGATTATTCGGCTGTTTGAACATCCTACTTATAATGCTTTTTTCTTTTTATCCCTTAGAAATGAGATGTTGTCGAATGTTTGGTATTCTGTATATATATATATATATATATATATATATATATATATTTTTTTTTTTTTTTTTTTTTTTTTTTTTTTTTTTTTATGCTTAATAAAATTTAACGGGTTGTTTGGCCAAGGTCGTTTATTTGAGTTAAATTAGACTCATTTTGACCCATTCTATTACGCTGATAGTAGTTTGGTTCATGAATTTTTTCTTTTGTTTTATATTTGTTCTTCACCTAAAAAGTTTGATTTTTGTTTCATTTTAATCATTAAACTTTCATAGTTTTAGTCTTTATATTAAAAAAAAAAATTAAAATTGGTCATTAATCGAAACTGATTTAATAATGTTAATCATTTTAGTATAATCAAAAATAAAAATGTGAAGAACTTATTTTTAGATCTTGGGCTAAAACAGAACAAAATTCAAAATTAAGGAACTAAAATTAAACTTTTAAAATATCTATTGAGGGATTAAAATTAGATTATTGAAAGTGTAGGTACTAAAAATGAACAAATGTGATATAATTGAAGAACTGAAATGGTGTTTTATCCAATAAAATATAAGGCTAAATGATTCCAACATCTGAATTAAAATAAACTTCCATGTGTAGCTCAGTGTCTTAACACTCATCTAAAATGCAATTTCAAGTTTTTATTATTATTGTTATTATTATCCCTATTTTTTTTAATATCAATGCCATTTCAATTGTAATTGAACTTAAAAATTTATTATTATGTTTTCTTAAATATTCACGATTCATCTTGTTTAAATGTTAATGGAATTGTATTGGGGTTTTTGTAGTTTATCAACACTCTATTCAGCCTGATTTTGAAGTAGAACACTATTCTCTAATGATATAACCATATACATTCAAATTGCATTAAAATAATAACATTAGTATATCAATAATACATTCATTAAAAAATAATCTAAAATAGAATAATGGTTTATCAAAAGTACATTGTGCATGAAACTGATTCAAAATGTGTTTATATGACCACCTATCTTAAGAATTAAATTTTTTAATGAATTTACTTAACAATCAAATGTGGTACCGTCCTGAAAAATAGTTATAGTGTATAAAAATATAAAGGTGTAACCCAAACTGATATAAAAAAAAGATCTAACCCACTCAAATAGACTTTAATAAATTTTATTAGTGTATTCAAGCTAAGAATTATAACAAACCAAAATCTTTATGTACTCTTAAAAACATGAGGAAAGAATTCTTATCCTGGGTGTCCAATACGAAACATAAAAGTCGAAACCAAAAGATGTTTTCCAAAACAAAACAAATGGGTACCTTGTGAAGCATCAATCGCCCAACCATTTGAGGTTTCTTTCCCAGAATATCGAATTTAAATGGTCATGTAACCTTTAAACCTTTAAAAAGAAAAATCCAACACATTAACTCAAGTTCGTCACCTGAAAAGGTAAATAAATAATACATTCAGTTACATTTGGTTGAACAAAAAAAGTGATTTCGGTTCCAATCTCTCTCTCTCTCTCTCTCTCTCTATATATATATATATATATATTTTTTTTTTTTTTTTTGTAAAATATAAGTTCCAATTTCTATACGGTCAATCGTAGTTGCAATAGTTGAACTCATACTCCTAGAGCTCAAAGTGTTCAACATGTTTAAACACATTGACTAACCTCACGAAACAATCAAAATGGAGTTCGAAGTCATCAATCAAACACAAACAGAAGCCCCCCGTCACCGTCACCCGGTACAAAATGATGGGTAAAGGTGCAAAAAGAAATTAAAGAATCGAAATCTAGTATCGGACAATATCCTGAAGGCAATCGTAAAAGTGAGAGATTTTAATCTTCTGTGCACCAGAATAAATTGCCTCAGCTCCTCCACCATGCTGACCTTGAGCAGCCATCTCAATTAGCATGTACAGTTTCTTGATGGGCATCTAAAAAGGCAAGAGTAAAGCCTCAAGTTAAGAAAAATGTGTCATAAAATGATGAATTCATCAGACATTGAATACCACAAAAATAAATCAAAACTATCGTCATTTTTAAAAAGATCAAGCACTTCAATCGAAATGAATATTGCTATTAAATTACTTATAGTATTTCGAGTGAGATTCATTTTACATTGATTAACAAATCAGTGAGAACAATTCATTCAACGATAAGAGAATCAGGAACTCTTTGCCTTTTGTCAAAGATCTCGATTTTCACAATAACAAAGGGGGAGAATGGAACAAGTTCCACTTTCTATAGCAAGGAATCTGTCGATGAGAGTCATTGAGGGAGGATATCTGGCCAACGGGAAATGTTGAAATCTCCCACTTGCTAAAATAGGGTCTCATCAAGAGGTTTGCAGACGCTCGAGTAACCAAAAATTGTTGATGGACAACGTCCGATCACGACTCATTCATTCTCACTATGGTGTTAAAAATGAGGCCCTACATCTTTAATTTTTAGAATATGTGGATGAGTCATCACGATTTTCATGGAAGGTTGAACAACTGAGGAAGAACACACCTTTGTCCGTCATGGTTTCATTACTAAGCTCAGAGGCTTAAAAGGAGATGCTCAAAACATTGAATAAGAATGTGTTTGGCTTCATTAAATTTAACACTACAAGAAAGTTAGAAACCAA
This sequence comes from Cyclanthera cordifolia, assembly GCA_037832605.1. Taxonomy (NCBI): domain Eukaryota; kingdom Viridiplantae; phylum Streptophyta; class Magnoliopsida; order Cucurbitales; family Cucurbitaceae; genus Cyclanthera; species Cyclanthera cordifolia. The sequence goes on from JBBMEG010052519.1 coordinate 6,287, forward strand.
CTTTTGACCAAAAATCTCACTCTGATCAAATTAGATTTCATTGCTGGTTCAACACAAGCAGAGAATGATGTTGTCGAGTGAGATTTTGTCCTTGGCCGCCAAAGGAAGAACAAAGTTGGCGGAGAAAATGTAAGAAGAGATGGCTAGATGCAACACCCAAACCCCCCACTAAGGTGGGAACCTTACTCAAAACCATGCCTAAAATGTTGTCTTACAATGAAGAATATGCCAAGTACGAAAAATAACCTTTCATCCACAACGAAACAAAAATCAAACCCCCCAACGAAAAAGGAAGGATTAACCAAGCAAAGAATTTAAATGACATCTTAAGAAAGAAAAAAACTAATATTGAGAAATTGTAAGAAAAACAAGTGCAATTTTCAAAAACCAAAAATGGGTATCACAGGAGGCCTAAATTACTACCAAATACTTATTATCTGAGTAAAATCTTGCTAAAATTGAATCCAGAAATCCTTTTATAGTCCTACGCAAATGACAATGTGAGCAGCTTATAAGGCCAAACTTGGAATCTATCAAGCTTTGATATTTAACAAAACTCATTAAGGGAATGATGAATAAGACAACTGCAAAAAACAAGTTGAAGAAAGAATAACATACATCACCAACAGCCTTTGCAGCAGCATCCACGTCATCATCAGCAAAAACATTCAGCTGTTGCATCACCTAAGATAAGATGAAACAGAGGGCATTAAAAGTTTAATACAAATCTAAATAAAATAATCCAGAGAAGAGGAGCTTGCATATGACTTTATAATTTCTAAACTTAAGAACCAAGTATCCTGCAACTAATATTTCAATTAATATTACTCCTATAGGCACACGTGCAACAAGCAATTTTCACTCTTTTTCTCAGCACAGTTTTCAGTGAATATAGGTGATTAGAAGTTTCAGAGAACTAATGTGAACCAGAATGGCAATCCATGTCACATGGTCGAGCACCTGTTTTATTTAATAGCATGAGAATACAACAGATAGTAGCTGCAGATCTGAAAAGAAACGAAAATGTTGGCAAGAGTACTCAACACTTACCTTCTTAGAATCATCCGCTTTCAATGTTGGAACATGGTAAGTGACTGAAAAAGCATCACAAATGCCAACTGAATCTAAAAAGCCCACTTCACTAGTTGTTCCAATTACCAGAAGTTTTTTACCCTGGAAACATAATTCAAATAATAAATGGATTAGTAACTATAAGAAATATTACTACGTTTTGAAATAGTGCCATGGATGAAAAGTCAAAACACTATGACAATTTGTACTTTTCTATTCACACGAATAAGCTTGACCTCCCTACATATAAACCACTAATACAGTAATAAAAATGAAATAGGAGTGAATTAAAAACATCAGATGCATAAAGTTGACAGAAACCTTGGGAGGAAGTCGTTTGAGGAGAACCATCAGAGCTTGAGACATCAAATTTGAGAAACGTGGCCCAATGGCAACATATTCCAGTAATCTGTAATAAGGCACTTTAATATCAGAAAAACTCATGGCGAGGATACTAATGAGTTAATAACTAGAAGGAAATGTAGAGATGATTGTCAGAATCAGAATATGTCACCTTTCAATGTCATCGAGAATGATAATGCTCAATGGAGACTTATATGCATCCTCAAAAACCTATAAAAAAGTGAACATCAAAAAAAAAAAAAAGTTGTAGGCCATTAGCCAACTACTGAACATAACTGCCAAATAACATTCAGCAGACTAGATAATAATCCGGTAGGCATAAATTACTTCAAGAGAAGCTTTGTTCAATAATAGTAAGCTGAATAACAAGCTAGCATCCCAAGAAACACTGTCAAACCTTGACAATCTGTGCGCATTTTGTGCTCTCAAGAAGGCCAATCATTGATTCAGCTGATATCTGACCATTAAAAAAATAAATAATTAATGTTGTTAAAAAAAAACTGAAAACAGGTAATGAGAGAGCAGAAAGATGAAAATGCATGAACAAAGAATAATTTAGACACATTCGAAAACAACTTACAATTTTAACATATGGAAACTCACTGCGGATACCAACTGTAGCTGCCATTGCAGTTTTCCCACTGTAGATGGGTAAGTTCTTAGCCAAAACTAACACAAAGAACTTGAGTCTATAAAAAACTTGAATTATAAAAGAAAGAAAAAAGGAGAGCCCACCTGCCACTCGGGCCTTCAAGAAGACAAGTAACTAGAGGACTTCCCTTGCTCACTTTAACTTGCTCTACAAGTAGCATTGCTCTTTCATAAATGTGCTTATGTCGTCCACCACACTCAACAATACCATTAAGCCTGCAATTTAATTAACATGGTATGATAAGAACTGATATTTAAACTTTGAAAAAATCCAACAGGGTTTAAGAGTTCTAAATAGCTTAAGAAACATAAAAGCAATACAAGAATTTGTCATCCTCCTAGTCCAAATGAAAGAAGAAATATACATACAAGCAATGGAATTGATTCTCCCCTATCAAATACAAAATCATTCAGTTTAAAAAAATATAAAAAACATTTGTTTGAATGCAACACAAGCAGCAAAAGTACAAGTATTCAACAGTGCATAATTTGCTTGAATTCAACAAATGGTTTAGATCCGCCTCTCAACTATCAAATATGAGCTGTTCAGAAAAACTCATTGTGAACGGCAGGGTTTCAGAGATTTCTATCCAAGTCTCAGAAATGAAAGGTCAAGGATAATATTGCAACTTATGCAAGGATATATTTCAAAAACATGCCAAAATTCTGAGGTATTTTAGCTTTTACACAAAAATGTTACTTTCAAGATTTGACCTTATCCTTTCATGTATTCATGACGCATAAATTCTTCCACAAAGTTCTTTTATTCTCCCAAGGAATTTGCCATCTTTTCACATAATTAATTGTTTGTTGCCATATTACATTGATTTCAAAGAATGTAATAACAAAAGCCAAGAGATAATTCGAAAAATAACCTGCATCTTTCAAGGTCGTCTGTTGAAGCACCGAAAGAAGGAACAATTTCTTGGACTGCGTTCAGAAAGTCATCCATTGTAACCTTAATGCTCTCTTCATCAACTGGCTTTGTGAGGTCATCAAGACTTAATTGTCTATTTAATGCGTATGATACTGCACTTTTCACAACCCCTTCAATTTCAGCTCCACTGTAGTTCTTTGTACGAGCAGCTGTCAAAATAAATAAAAATAACTCATAAATCTTTTTTTAGTTGTAAGAAATCAAATTTTCATTAAGAAAGAAAATAATACAAGGGGATATAAAACAAGCTCAAGAGAAACGGGAGTTCAAAACTAACTAAAAATGTGACGCCAATCCAAAAGACCAAGACCAAGACAATAATTTCAATAAAAGGCCAAGTGACCAACGATCACAAGGAAGCATTAAATCTAACCATCTCATAAACCTCCTCATGCGACTTCTCTTTCTCTCTAGAACTCAACGATCACAACACTTTTCCTTTCTCTTCTAAGGAGAGGATGGAAAGCAACTCTGTACCTACCGTGCTAACACCAAGCAAACCCCAATAAGTAAAGTGGTTCTCTCATAGAAAATGATTCAGGTCCTTCTAATGCCTCCTACAAATGATGTACTATTGCAAGTACTAACTAGAGAATAGTGTCTTTAAAATGCAATTCTAAGTGTCATGCAAAAAAACTTCACCATCTTAAGATTTTTAACCTTCCAAAGAGAGGCCAAAAATAAAAGCTTCAGAAGCAGCTAACAATGGAAGAAAAAACGGCAAGAAGAACAGTAGTTATGACAAGAGAAATCTCTAGAAGAACTAGTGGTCCAAATCCAAACATTTATCCTCCCAAGGGTAATAAGTTGATCTCGAAGAATGCATAAATTTTCAAAATTCTTATCCTCAACCACTGGTTGTGTGTTTAAAAACAGTAAAGTAGGAAACAGTCAAATAAAAGCTTCAACTTGCTAACTCTCCTTGCCAATGTCACCTTCCACCACAGTGTTCTGATAGAGAAATCAACTTAGTTTTTTCTTTCAAGATTCAACAACTGCTCTCACGGGATTTAATATATTATAAAAATGGATTTGGAGATATAACGTTGAAAAGAAAGCCCTTTGGAGGAAGGCCATTGAAGCTAAATATGGTGCTCAAAAGGGTAGCAACAAGCCAAATTTGAAACCCCTCTCCAAAGCAATTGGCCCTGGAAATCAATTCTAAAGCATGCTGCTTTTGTCAATGACAGAATATACTACAAGATTGTCAATGATGAAAACATTTGGCTGGACACTTGGATAAATGATTCTCCTCTATACAGGAAATTCCTCCTCATTTAAAAGATAGCAACAAAAAAGGCATTGACAGTAAAAGAAACTTTGGAACCCATAAGTTTCTGGAATTTTGGATTTTGAAGGAACCTAGCTAGAAGATGCAGAAATATCGAAATTCAGTACTCTCTCTGTCATACTTAGCACTGTTCTTTTAACAGAAACGAAAGATACGTGTATATGGAAACCTTATCTCAGAATTCAGTACGCTCTCTTTCATACTTGGCACTTTCTTTTAACAGAAAGGAAAGATATGTGTATATAAAAACCTGATCCCTATGGATCCTTCTCTGTACATTCTTTAATGACCGAACTGACTGAGGCTCCAATCATGAACAACCAGTCGACCTATGAAGCTCTTTGGAACGGAAAATTCCTGAAGAAGATCAAGTTCTGTTTGTGGGAAGTTATGAAAGAGGCTTTAAATGCTCAGGACAAGCCGCAATGAAGAATGCCTTTCATGTCAATTTCACCACAATGGTGTATCCTAAGCAAGAATAGCTCAGAAACATTAGCCAACCTTTTCAATTTCTACCCTTTTGCTGTGGCTTCGGGAACTTTATTAGAGTTTCTCATGGAGCTTTGGTCTTCCTCGGGACATACCTACTCTTCTCTCTATGGTGTTGACTGGCCACCCTTTCAAAAGAAATCAAAGGCTTCTCTGGAAAAATTTCATTTGGCCTTTATGTTGGAGATTATGAATTGAAAGGAGCATGCACATCTTCAAAGGAAAATATATATCCTTTAATATATTTATTATTAATATCATGTTAAGACACTGATAATCTTAACATACACAAGATAAATAACATCGAAAATGATAAACAAACAAGAACAATATAGTAAGGTAATATAGAAAGTTACAACTTCACAGCCATTCGAGAGGGCTAAGTCTCTCTCAAGTCTTGACCAAAACAACAATACCAAAATACATATATGCCTTCTAAGAACCCTAACTACTTTATTTATAACCAAGACCCTTGAGCTTAATTACTATTATGAGCTTACACATAATATATAAATATCTCAAAACTATCTTTAGTACTAATTACTATTCTACCCTCATACTTATTATACTAGTATCTCGAAATTACCCTCCTTAGGGGCCTAACAAATCCCCTTTTCTAAAATACACCTTGTCCTCAAGGTGTAGGCAAGGATAAAAACTCTATGGGGATGTTAATTTCGTGTTTTTATCGAGCTATTACAAATGAGCATTTACTAACCACTCTTCAAACAAACACATTCAAACGAGCTATTGTAATCACTTAAAATAATCACTCATTTCTAATACATCAAAATAATCACTCATTTTTAATCACTCATTTCTAACTACTCATTTCTAATAATTCATTTCTAACCACTCATTTCTAATCAATTCATTTCTATCCACTCATTTCTAACCGTTCAAAATAATCACTCATTACTAACTCCATCCAAACGAGTTATTATCTGCAACTCCTCTACAAAAACTATCAACTAAGTTACTAAACGAGTTACTAACTGCAACACCTCTACCAAAACCATCAATCAAACGAGCAATTAGTAAAACAAATCACTCAACATAACCTCTCATTTCTAATCACTCAAAATAATCACTCCACAATTTTGCAAACAAACACCTCCTACTTATCCTAAAAACTCCACATTTTCCTTCTCACCAAAAGAAAAAAAAATGGGCCTCATATATATAAAAATCAGCTCATTGCCATCCCATTAATGTTGCCATTCTTTTATATTAAAGAGTCACCTTCCCACCTTTTCTAATGACAAAACATCAAAAAAATTCACATCCCCATTTTTCAAGGAGTCATATCTCCAATTGGAGCTCCTCTTTTCTCTCCTTTTAAGTAAACCCAATTTTCTTCTTTTTTGTTACCTCTTCACCCTTGGCCAGCCTTCCATTTTCTTCTCCAACCTTCCTTTTTGTAAACTCTTTTAATTTTCTTCTCTCTCTCTCTCTCACATTTTTCTTTGCCTTTTCACCACTGGCAAACCTTCAACCTTTTTTCCAGCGATTCTTCCTTCTTCTTTGCCAACCCCACCTCTTCTTTTTTTTGTTTCTTCTTCCTTCTCTAAGCTTTCATCTCGGTTACTAACACCTGAATCATCTCCCTTTTTCTTTTTTTCCTCTTCCTTCACATACCTCTACTTTTCGAATATTTTTTCGCACGCTTCTTTATTGATCGTTGAGATAACTTTACATCCTTGCTTCTTCACAGTATTAGTTTTCCTTTTTATTCTTTTTTTTTTTTATTCATTTTCATCTCATCTCTCCCAGTCCAATCATTTTTTGTTTCTCCATTTTCCTCTCTTTATTAGTTTCTTTGGAAGAACTTGCTGTTTCTTTCTTTTGATTTCTTTCATTATATGTTTTTCCTCCTCTTCTATCATAATCATTTTCAATTTTGTGAAGAACTCTTTGATTTCTATGAAACTCTTTTTTCCATCTTAGTTTTGAAGTCTCCTGCTCAGCTTTTCTTCATTCTTCCTCTTCCCTCCTTACTTGGACCATTTGTCTCCCTTCCTCCTTCATCATGAATGATCATCAACTTCGCATTAATCTCCATGACCAAAAAAGAAATACGAAATGACTTTGATACCAATTGATTAGATCCAAGATCTATATTAATTTCAAAGCGAAAGAAAATACAAGATAAGCCAAGTTTTGATAGGAATTTGGAACCTTTCCTCTTGAGTCCGAATAATTCTACCAATGTTTTGGATGCTTCCCATTTCCCTTAACCTCTCTATTTATGACAAAATGCCATAACTAATTCCTTAACTAACTGCCTAAAAACCCTTCATACTAGTCCTAATTCATCTAAGACCCAAACCTATAATAAATATGCAACAGCAACCGGATAGGTTTTTTTTTTTTTGGGATAAGGTCGTGAGTTTCAATCAAGCAAAATAATACTCAAATGTAATTATAGAAAGGCTTCATTATTCAAATTCATCTTTAATCTTTTTGCTTTAGTTTGCTCCAATTTTGTTTGGGATTAGTTTTTTTAACCCATAGTTTTTTTTTTTGTTTCATTTATTCCCAATGAAATTTCAATACTTCGACTAAAAACAAGTTGCAGTCTCATAAAAATAATATTAATAGTATTTTTAAAATATGTTGCACCAGTTCTTTTATTCAATTTCATCCCCAAGGAGTGGCACAGTGGTTGAAGACTTGGGATTTGAAGGTTGCTCCCCAAGGTCCTAGTTTGAGACTCGCCTGTGACATTAATGCCTGGCCTAGGAGCGGGCCTGGTTAACCCAGGTATAGTGAAGCAAAGCTTCGATTTCCCAGTTTCAAAAAAAAAAACCTTTATTCAATTTCAACTATGGTGTTGAGTAGAAACTTATTAATTTTGTATTTATTATAACATTCCGATGGATTTGAAAATTAAACACGGTGTCCTTTAGAGGACCAATATATGTGTGTGTGTGTATAAATATAAAGACAAAAAAGTGATTGAACATACCAATATCTCGAAGTTTCACATCAGGAGCAAGAAAAGAATTTTCTTTCATCTTGTTGGTATGAATTTGAAGAATCTGTAAACGGCCATTCTCATCCGGCAGGCTAATTTCTACTTGAACTTCCAATCGACCTGGTCTGTAAGAACTCATGTGCTTAGTAATAAATTCATTAACAAAGAATATGTAGAAATCAAAATTAATGCAGAAAGAAACCTCAAAAGGGCTTCATCAAGTAAATCTTTTCTGTTTGTCATGCCTATAAGTAAAACATTGTTTAATGATTCTACACCATCTATCTGCATAAAAATGATAATGTTAAGACATGACGACATCATCGTTGTAAAAGAGAAGGATAAAGAAAGTCCTTCAAACGTATTACCGAGACTAATCTGTATCAAAAAAGTTCACACAAACCTTTGTGAGTAACTGATTGACAATGCTATCGTGAACTCCAGTTCCGTCTCTAGTTGATCCTCTTGCCTGCAAACATAATGCAAAAAAGTGAACACGTAACTTTTGGCATACAACACAATAATATACAAACAAATGATCAAATGAAAAAGAATAATGGTTGAAAAATGGGTGCAATGTTGATTACAATCTGTTTTTAGTCACTATACTGCAGATTGAATTGGATTAATGCTTACCTTTTACATTTAAAATAAAATTGCATAACAAATTTTATCAATAAAAGCCAGCATTATGAGCCAACTCTTCGTTAAGCCAACATAGATTTTTACAAATATGAAAGGAATTAAGAAGATCTAGAGCCGTTTTCACTTAGGGAAGTAAAGTTCTTTCTGAATACAAACACAAAAAGGAAGAAGGCTACAATATGCTAAAAGAACGCCATACCTTACAAATAGCATCAATTTCATCGAAGATTATGACATGCAACTCACTTTGGTCTCCTGTCTTGAAAGAAAGCCATCTTGGAATTAACAACATTGAAATACTTCTGTAGAGTTATTGGAATATTTGTATCACCACCATTACCGTGAGTCCTTTGATCATTCTCAGCATCAGCAAAAAGATCTCTCACGTTCTTTTCAGTTTCACCAACAAACTTGCTCAAAACTTCAGGGCCATTGACGATCTAATAAAGTGGAGACAATTTGCATGCGAGTGCGAGAGAAAAAACAAAGTTTGGTCAAACCTTAAAATAGATGATGCAATTGGCAGAGGTAAGTTGACAGATTGACCATTGAAAAGAAAGAATTATTGACAGTTGCAGATGCCGGAAGAAAAGATCAAGAAAAACCAGGCATGAGCCCTTGGGCATTTATGCTTCCTGAGTCTTAGTTCTCAAAACCTAGTCTTCTTTATTTTTTAAACCTATATACGTCAGCTTGAACATATTAGTCATCTTTTCATTCTGGTGATACCAAAATGTAAGATAATAGTCCATTCTTCTCATTCTGGCAATACCAAAATAAAAGAGATCTTATGCACCCAGAGTGTACATTGGAAAAAAGACAAGATAAAAGAACACAACATGTGGAGGATGATACGAGCTAGAACGCAAAATATACTCTCTTTTTCTCATAAGACGCCAAGCTCATTAAAAAAATAAAACAAACAAATATAAAGTGCTTCAAACATTAATGGAAGGTTGAGTTGTGTATTGACCTTGGGCTCTCTCCCATTCAACATTTTTCCAATTTGACGGGCGATCAGAGTTTTGCCAGTTCCAGGTGGTCCATAAAGCAGCATTCCTTTTACGTGTTTGATGCCCAACCTGTCCCAGGTGGTATCTGCTTAGAAATATGGTAACAACAAGAAAAATTGTAAATTTCATTAGTAGACTATTACTTGCTGGTCACATGAGGAGGAAAAACACGAGACGCAAAAGTTCTTCGAAATATGTCAGCAAACTCTTCGCTTAATCCACCAATACCAAGAGCTTGGAGGTTAAATTCTTTTTGCCGAAAAATGCTACTACTAGCAGCTTCACGTTGATTAATTATCTGCGAAGTGCAAGAAAATGCATCCAATTCAGAAAGAAGTAGCTAAAATACTTATTCATCCACCAAAATGAATATGACTATCATGCGTCCTTGGGACTCTCTACACAGACAATAATGAGCAAAGAGGATATAGGAAACATATATGGAGAAACAAGGAAGCTTTCTTTACTACAGCATTAAAGTAGCACATGAAGCAAGTACCAAGAAAAAAAATCCAGCCTAACTAGTAAGTAGTAACTACAGTAATAGGACCTGTACTCGGTAATAATTATTGCAAATAAAAGTAACGATAATGAGATCAGTCTAACGTAGTTCTATACTAGACTTGTGATGATGACATAATAAGAAACTGTTATAATCTTTCTTTAAACAAATATAATATTCATAATTAAATTTATGAACAATAATCTAGGATTGCCTTTTTTATTCGAAACGATCACAAGATAAAGTGAAATTGCATAGATAATTGGGGAGAAGAACACCTGCACAATAGAAAAACTGATCACTGATGCAGACAAAGGTTAGACTATAGTTGTAGAAAGAATCATTGAGTTTGCACCCAGTAGAAGCCACGGAAATATGACTCCCATAAATTACAATAATCCAGGGTCACAAACTTCAACAAAATGGGTGTAATATTCTCAAACAAAAAACTTCGAAAGGAAATGGTGAGCTTTCTCTAACAATTGATCTAACCTTTATACCACTTCCATTTGATGTTTCAAATATGAAATAAGTATCATTTGAAATAATCCCTCTTTCAACACCATTGGATTCATCTTGCCCTTCCACAACTGCTTGATTAACGGTGAAGATATAGTTAGTACCATGATACTCGAAAGAAGCTCTTTGCCCTGCTGTCATTATCTGTGCATAATCAGTAACTCGATAAGTTATGGCCCTCCCACCTTTTTTCTGGTCGATATCTTATGTTATATAATCCTAAATAAGTAAAAGAAGAAAAACTACATTCTATGATCAATATTGCTCTGGCAAATAAATTTAATATGAACTAAAATTTTTAAATAACAGAATTATGAAGAAAAAAAATTGATGAATCATCCGGGAGTTTTTCTAACAATGTCTAAAACTTACGAAATATTACATTGGAAGGAAAATAAAACAAAATCTATAAAAAAACTGAAACAAACGAATGGTTAGAAATATGTGGAAGGTTACCAAGTAACAAGAGCATACATATCAGGTAAATTACGCCTCAAAAATTTTACCTGGTTGATAAATCTCTTCTTCAATTGTTTAGACAAGAGATCAGCATCGATCTACAACAATTTAAAAAGAAGTAAAACCTTAAAATTGTTTAGACAAGAGATCAGCATCGTTCTACAACAATTTAAAAAGAAGTAAAACCTTAATAACTTAATTCCTTAATGATGCACTTAGAAATTATCCTAGGGCAGGCAATGAGGCAAAATTAGTTCAATTTTGACTTCCTTCTGCATACCTGCTCACTTTTGGACCCCTTTTTAACAAACTCCAACTCCAATCTGAGTAATGCCAGGTTGAAATCATCTGGTGGGATAAATCTAAGAAAATATTATTTTAGAAGTATTATGTTTAATGAAACAGCTGCAAAAGGAAAATAAATATAGTAGGGTGCAGGCAAAGACCTGGCCACAGATATCCTGTCCCCGGTTGAAACTCTAGCATGACGACGTTGTATAGCATTTAAAGCAATGTAGCCACTGGTAATGCTTCCATGAGGAGTTTTTCTCAATTAAGATCACAAAAATACAATAAAATGAAAGAAAAGAAAAGCCTCGCCATAGAATGTGCACATACTCCCCCTGTTAACATAATATAATCGAATATACTAGCTGCCAATTTCCATTAAAACATTTGCATGATTGAATAGACAAAAAGAGAATCAACGAACAAAGTTGAACGAGCAGTATCCTAAATGTAGAAATTTTCAAATAGAACACAGTTCTTAGCTCAAAGAACAGGCAATAACCGCAGCTGATTTCGAAGTAGGATAGTTCATGGTATCGTACGCCCTAAAATTAGCCACAGATAACCACGAGACGAGCTTGAAACCTCACCAATCTAATGAAATCAAGCTCATCGAAAATAAGGCATGGATGCACAATGGCTAATTAGGAATCAAGATAACGTAAAACGCGACGTACACCTCAGAGAAAAGAGAGTAAAACAAGAAATAAGAATCAAATTTCGATCGAGGTAAAAGTAAACTGATTGAAAGGATATGAGAGGGAAAGAACAAACGAATCGCCAACCAATGCGAGGAAGAGCTTAGTGCCAGGAACCGCGTAGTTTTGAAGATCAGAAGCGGAGCAGTAAGCAAGATTAGAAAGGGCGAGGTCCGCGGACGGTGTATTGGTAACAATCATGGTGGCCGGAGCAGTTCCACCCGCCATTGCTTCCTGCGATCGCCTGTGATTCTACTACAGATTCAAGATTCTGGAATCGTAAGTACCGCAAGAAAAAAATGATAAAATATCAACCTACAGGAATTGAAATGGAGCGAGAGAGCGAGAGAGACGAGATCTGTAATGCTTACCGAATTTACAATCTATGCCGGTTGAAGAGGGAAGGAGGAGAAGGAAGCTCTTTCACACGGACATATGCAGACATTAGACACCAAAACTTAGTAGTTAAGCCACCGTTAGGAAAATGACTACGAATAATACATAGAAAAAACTTAAAAGTAAAATAAAAATTTTGTTCTGATTTAAACATCACAAATATAAAATCTAGACGCTATAGTTTAGAAATTTAAAATTTAGTTTGTAAAGTTTGATAAAATTTAAAAATAATCATGCCATTTGCAAAATAAAAGTGAATAATTACACAAAAGTTAGTTATTCTGTGTTTAATGATCTAGGTGTGAAATAAATATTTGATTAGACAAAAAAAAAATACATCATTAATACATCTACGTTAACACTGAAGTCTAGATTTTTAAATTATTTGGATTTAATTTAATTTTCTTCAAACCATAGTGATCAAATTTATAATTAAATGTCAATACCGGTCCTCGAAATTTTGAAGGTCAATAACCTCAAATTCTAATACATTCATCTTGAAATTAATTTGCTATGATATGAGTAATCCACCTTATCTTATATATATGTTGAAGAATTCTCACATTTTCAAAGATTATCACAAAATGAGTATCTCCCAACACAATTACAAGACCCATAGCCTATCATTATTCGTACTCCTAACCTTTTTGGGTAATCTCACATCTTGTTCCTGACTAATGAATAGCACTCACCAATAAGGAGGGTAAACTCCCGCAAGATAGTAACTATTGTGATGAGCGTGGACGGGCAAAAGAGATAACTTCGATAGTTGCAGAGTTATTTTGATGGGTCTTTTTTCATTAACAATATTTAAAGAAAGAAAATCCCGTCCCGTAAATTTATGATTATTATGTTCGAGAAGTCACGAATAGCTACTGATCTTGGGTTAAAGTAACTATCATGGAATGGTCTAGTGATCAATAAGTGTTTTTAAATACAAAAATTGATAGGTTCAATCTATGTTGACCGCCTACTTAAGAATTAACTTTCTACAAATTTATTTGACATCTAAATATTGTAAGATCCGGTATGTTTGATTACAATAGTCTAAGTGCGCACAGCTAGAGATATCAAAATAAAAAAATCTTGGATTAAAGTAGAAGAACATAGGGGGCAACTAATCATTCAAACACTCCGAAATGATGAGCGTGGAAATAACTCGATATACAACTAATCATTCAAACACCCTAAAGCCATGAGCATGGATGAAATTGCTTCTTGATCCATTTTGATTTCTATTCAAATTTAATTTCAAACTTTCGAATTTGTTCGATTTTGATTGAAGAACATATTTGCATTTAATCCAAATACTTAAAAAAATAATAATAAAGCTCGTCTTTATTTTATTTTATTTTATTTTTTTTGTTAATTTGTATTTTTAAAATAATCATATTTCTTTATACACTATTTTTCTTGATTGTATTTAAATTATTAATATTATTGAACAAATTTTGATTAAATGTTTATTTTAATTTCATCATAAAGACCAATTTAAAGTTTCATTAAATTCTATAAACTAAAATCGAAAATTTGAAAGTTAAGGCGTCATTTGATATTTATTTTATTTTTTATTTTTAAAATTTAAGCCTACAACTAACACTATATTACTTGTTTTGATTTATGAAATTTGGTTAAGATTTCTAATATACTTAAAAAAAGCGAGAACAAAAAAATAAAATGAAATAATGTTTATCAAACGGAGCTTAACAATCGAACTGGAACAAGTTTTGAAAGTTTAAAAATGGACTTTAGGAACAAAAATAGAACAAAATTGAAAGTGAGGGATGAAAATGTAACTTTAACCTCCATTATTAGATTTCAAATTATTGTTGAGAACTGTTGATTATTAGAACTCTTGCAAGAGATGAATTGGTCCAACAAAGATGAATTTTGATCAGTTTAGTCAGCTCGTGGCAGTAAGTGTGCATATTTTAAGAATACCTGCCAACAGAATATCATCGAATGGTCAGTGACTCAGTGATTTTATTGTTTTGTGTTATTCTAGTTCAATATCACCATCACGGGTTCGATCCATGAAAATAGTATTATACACTCTATATAAAACCAGAATTATAAACAGTAATGACAAACATGAATTTGAATATTAATTTACATATTCTCCATCCCAGAGAAGATACATTTTTTGATAAGGTTGTCAAGGGTGATAATGGATTGATCTCTGCCATAATTATATGCCATCGGAACTGCTCTAGCCAGATTGAGACAAGAATGAGTGAATTTGGGAGGAAGTTGTTGGTTGGTCGATGTTAGACAATTATTAAAATATTCTGTATTAAGAGTCTTCCATGCATTACAAATCTTGTCCATACTATGTTGTTGTGCTTCTTCGTAGCAAATGTTTGGGTGCTCTTTCATGTAATATTCTAAATATGACCCATCATTTCCCACTTGCTCCTCATCCTGTACGTGTGTGTTCACAACCAATTTTAAAAAAAATAATAATAATTACATTTATATTTCATATTTGTTCGGTTTGAAAATCATTTAATTTATTAAACCATGGTTATAAAAATTAAATAAAATAAAATAAAAACAGAAAAAGACTAACCTTGGCAGTTCCCATGTCATCCCAAAGCCGCAAAACAGTAGCAGTAGATGAAACAATATCTAAATCATCGTCAAAAAGTTTGGCAGTTAGAGGGTTTATTTGTTGACCCAACAAATAGAAAACGTGTATTAAAGTAACGTGGACGCCAGTGCTGACGATTCCATTTTTCAGATATTCATCTGCACTTGGTGACTCCCCAGAACTCAACCATTCAGCTTCCACCAAAAATGCCTTGCATAATTTACCCCACTGCAAAAATTATTTAACTCTTTATCAAAATATTTACTTTTACAAACAAAAATGATATTAAATAATGAATTGAGATAAATTAGTCTTAACACATTCAAAATCTATATATACATTTTCTGTCTCCTTTTAATCTAACTTAATTAATTAAATTTATATTCTCCCAATTCCTCTATTATTTTTTTATTTATTTTTTTGATTTCTAACCATATTTTAAAAATAAAAAATTATTATGTTCCTTTCCGAAATGAGGCAGAATTATCGAAAATATATGTACTAAGTTGATAATAAAATAAGAAAAGTCATATATCAGTTATATTCCTAGAACTTTCATTTTCAAAAACTAAAATTTAATAATAAATTTAAAATCTTATTTTGATAATTATTTGAATTTTTTTTTTTTTTTTTTTTGAAAACTAAACTTATTATCTTCCATAGAATACGATATCCTAGCCAAGCTTCTTTTCCAAAATATAACTTAATTTTTAAAATCATATATAATACCACACAGAAATTCAAATGTGAATATTACATTTACGCATCTAATTTTCAAAAATCATAAATAAATAAAAATTAAATATTTATCAAACAATATTAATTAAATGATTAACTATACAAAAGAATTTTCTTTAGA
The DNA here is from genome assembly GCA_037832605.1 of Cyclanthera cordifolia. Taxonomy (NCBI): domain Eukaryota; kingdom Viridiplantae; phylum Streptophyta; class Magnoliopsida; order Cucurbitales; family Cucurbitaceae; genus Cyclanthera; species Cyclanthera cordifolia. The sequence goes on from JBBMEG010052519.1 coordinate 22,035, forward strand.
CAAATTTGAAAACTAAGCAAACTTATTGCTCATGCAAGTCGTCTTTTTTTAATTTATTAACCTTGTATCAAATCTTATTTTTATTTTTACTTTTATTAAATAGAACATTGATTTAAATTAATACGTTAATATATATCATAATTTTTAAAAATTGGACAATGTGAAATCCTCGTTAGATCTCCTCATTTGGCTTATTTAAGCAAATAGAGTAATGATGAATATATAGACATAAAGAAGTATACCGCTTTGCGCAATGAATCAATAGGATTCCAACCATGGATTTGATAGATATTGTAACTTATTTCTTCTGTAACTTCAAATAGGGCTCTTAAACAAATTCTCATGCAATTTGGTAATCCTTCAGCAGCAGATAAGTCCCATCTACAAAATTTAATAAAGTATTAATAACACGCATTATGATAATTAAATTAATTAATTAATTACCTGTGAACGGCTTCTGTAAATAATGCGAGTTCTTGGAGAGTTCCAAATACATCAAACAG
>JBBMEG010052519.1:23877-34327 GCA_037832605.1 Cyclanthera cordifolia
TAATATTTCCTTCTTCTGACCAAAAATACGAATTTCATATTTATGACGTCACTGCTTTTGCGCTCTCTCCATCATAAATTTTCTATCCGTGGAAGTCAAACATGAGGAAGTTGACTTGGTCATAAATTTCATTAACTGTAGATTGAATTTCACTAGCTCGTTTGTCACGTTTTACATTTTTGTATAAGAGAACAAGAACTAATTATCGTCCGTGTTTGACTTCAGTATATTAAAATCAAAAAAAGAAAAAGAAGAAGTGTGTTACGAAATAAACCTGAAATACTTACGTAGAAAACTGTGCGATTTCGTTCAGGCGCAAGCGTTGGTTTGAAGAAAGCTCCATTTTTGCAGCATGTTGAAAATCAAGAATCCATTTGTTTGGCCATTTCATATCAGCTTCCAAATAGATAGGCACCATCAATTGGGCTACACTTGTATGATGAGGATAAGCTAAAGTATTATGCACAAACTTGGCCAAATCATGACCCTCCAATTGTTCTGCCTTTGCCTTTTTTAGCCAATGCCTGCTGAATTTTTCAGCTTCTTCAAGTATCTCTTCCCCATGCATGCATAGCTTTGAAGCTTCATATAAACTGGTCAACCCTTTCGTATCTTCTCTTAGCTCTTCTTTGAACTTCCCTTTGTTGTCCATGAAACTTTTAAACACATCTGTTCATTTTTAATTATATGTCAATAAATACTCACGTACATACATACGTGTATATATATAAGAGAAATATTTAGACATGGCCTAAATATTAATGCTCATTTACGTGTCATAATATCAACTACATTTTATTCTCATTTTTTTTACTTTTTCTTTTTTTGTGTGTTAAATTATAGCTACTAATGTGTACTTGAATATTAATATTTATTATATAAAAATGAGGTTTTCTTTAGAATTTTTCAACCTTTAATCCCACAAACAAAATAGAAAGTCTAGAAATATGACTCTGACATAATTTGTTAGAGACAACAAGCTCACAACACAACAAATATCTCTACACTATTAATTAGTATGATATTAGATATAGTTTTCTTGACTTTATTTTTTTTGTTTCACCCGAAATATTCAATAGTTTGTCGTTCGCTCAATCATGTGGTCTACCTTGTCTAATTTATGATGAACTACGTTTTTTGTATTCTCGTTAGTTTCAGAAGAGAATTACTTCAACTGGAATTCTTTAATAGTCTACACATTAATGTGATATGGTCTACGTTGGCTATAATCTTTATAAATTTCATCGAAATCGAGTCCACTCTTATATATTCAAAATCTTCTACGTAGCTTAGTAACATGAGATTCTGCATTCTTAATTAGATGAACTAGCTTGAGTTAGAACCTATGTTTATACAATAATCATCCCAAAAAATTAAAAAAAAAAAAAAGATCACACAAAGTTTAATAATATTAAAAGGATTGAATATTGAGAAATAATAATAAAAATAGAATGCGAACCTGAAGACACGTGGTAACCTTGTTGTCTGAAAAGTCGAAAGAGAATAGCAGTGTCGTGAAGATGATGATGAGTGTAAGGTTTAATTTGAAAATGAGGTGCATTAAAAAAAACGTATTGTCTCTGCAGAACAGCTTCAATTTGTTCATGGAAATGATAATCAATTCCCAGGCGTTGGGCTGCATCAATCAGGTTTAAACATTCGCATGGATCTTCTACTTCTCTCAAAACATGCTTTAAATTCCTCCCTTTAACTGCAGCTTCATACCCAATAATCCCATCCTGCATTAATGATTCAAATTAACCACATAATATATATATATATATATATTCAGTACAAACACTTTAATGAAGTGAGAGATCAATATTTAATATTGAAACTTACCGTTAAAATGGAAGATTGAATATTAGAATTGTAAGGTAATTTTAAGGGTGTGGAAGGCAGTGAATTTTGATGAAGAATAATGCTTTTTTTGTTGAGTAAGGATTTGTTTTTAATAGGATTCATGGGGTTGGAATCATTGCTTTGTGGAATATTCAGTGTTGCAACTAATGGATTTAAGGGAGCAAATGGAGAAAAAGACATTGTTTTTATTATTTTTTTTCTTTTAAATCAAAAGAAAAAAAAGGAAAAAGAAACGAAGAATATTGAGGTGAAATGCGTGGATGGTTAATATTATATAGAAAGTTAAGTGGGCCCACATAATGTTGACACTCGATATATCAAGAAAGAAAATTTTGGAATTTCTTGCCCGTTGGAATTAATGCCATTTTTAATTGATGTGTTAAGGCAAACTTTTTTTTCCGTGAAAAAAACAAATTTTCGGGGAAACCCCCAAAAAAAAAAAAAAAAAAAAAAAAAAAAAAAAAAAAAAATCAGGACAGCGCATTGAAGATAACAATATTAGTGAAAATTTTGTCTATAAATCATTGTTATTAATAATTCTACCTTCTATTTTTTTTTTTTTTAAATTAATTGAGAAAGAAGTAACCTACCTACTTAGTTTTGAGTTTCCATGAAATTGATAAAAAAAAAAATGCTATAATATTTTAAATATTTAGTTGCGTGTGTGAAAGATTATTTTTTTAAACCTTTATATATATTGTTAAACTCTGTGTTAATATTAGTTGTTTAATATTTTAATATTTTGTATTTAATTTTCTAACATATGTTTATTTTTTGTATATTACTTATTCAAAAATAATTGTCAAAACTAATGGAACTTATAAGTCTATTGAAATTAATTTTTTAACATACTTATCTATTTAACTTATTTAATTAAATTTATGTATTATTTGTTATTGTTAATTTTTAAAAAGAGTACTTTTAAAATGGTCACTCAAGTTAGTACTATTCTCGCCCAACATGTTTAACTGCGAAGTTCGAATGAAATCGATATACTAGTACTTGTATCATCGCACCTATTATTTGTTATTTATGTGTATTCTTTTCTTTTTTTTTCAAATGCATTATTTAGCATGTACTTTTTTTTTATAAATCATATTCATTAAACAATATTTATAATTATTAATGTATTTGCATTTTTATAAACATACATTTGATCAATTTGTTATTTGTTTTGTTTGATCAATTATTAAATTTAATTATCTTAATAATTTAGATCAAAATTTATTAAAATTTTAAAATTAAACAAATTATAAATAAAATGAAATAAAGTTAAAAACCTTTTTTAAAGATATGTATACACAAGATTATATTTTGATTATTTACAATTTCAATTTAAATGATATTATTGCTGATAAATTATATTTTGGATGCTATTATTTTAGTACTTGAATATAATATATAAAATTTATAATAAATCAATAAGGAATTTTTTTTTTAATTATTATTCAACATACAAAATGAATAGTGATAATTGATTTTATTAATCAAAATTAATTTTGCAATTAAAAAAATAAAATCAAATGTCATAGTTCTTTTCTTCCGGTATTTGTACAATTAATGAACACAATTTATGTCTTCTTGGCTTCCTTTTTCACCATTTCTCATCCCTTGTTTTGCTTTCCTTCTCTGTTCACGCATTTATTCTATTGTCTCAAACAATCGCTGGTATTATGAATGGTCTCACATCGACGACAACCCATCGCGCAATATGCGGTGGATGAAGAATTTCACGCGAAAGCTAAAATAAATTAAAAAAAAAAAGAAAAAAAGTTAAGGACACGGTAGAAACATGGGTGTTATTGTGGACTAGAGTATAGCGTAGTACTACTTAATTCAACGTTTTGGATGTGACTTCTTGTTTGTGAAACATGTGGTGCATGCGACAACCCTATCAACAACTACTTTTGGGGGGCAATATAGTACTTACACGCCATTTAATTTTGAGGAACAATGCTTGAATTTAAAGAATGATTCAATCATATCAAAAGGTAATCTTTTTCGTATTAATATCACCTCGAGCAATAGTTTTACTGACAAAATGACATAGGATATCAATGTGTTTTATTTTTTCATAGAACGTCTAATCATTTGTGAGGAACATAGCTCTCGTATAGTCTAATTTCTCTTATATATTTAGAACCAATCAATGTTTAAGAGAAGATACATAAACGACTCATCCTAAATATTTTTTGAAATAATTACAACGTCTGTGATTAATGCTTCTCTTGAAATTATTTGTTGTTATAAAATAATTATCTTGATGACTCTTTCAAACCATATAGAGACTTATTGATTTACCTAAGATTTCATTCTTGGAACCATACAACTCTATGACTGATGCATATATATAATTTATTTAAGTTTTCTAAATAAATTTGCAGCTTTTTGCATATAATTATGTTTACCTGTTGAAGTTCAAAATCATGAATAACTACAATTTCAAGTAAAGTATAAATATAACCATTAGAATAATATAAAATAAAGTATATTAAACATAAAAATATGTACTAATATCTATAAAATGATTACCACACAAAAAAATTAAAAGAAAAAAACATTACCTCTTCTAAACCTCCATTCTTAAACAAGCTTTTTGTAACATTTCCCTCCAAATCACTTTAATTCTTTTTTTTTTTTCTTCCACTTCTTCTTCCATCAACACCAAATTCAATCAAACCTCAATTATTCTATTGAAATTAGAAATATCCATGAGGAGTCGAAAAAATACTTCTTTATCCAATCTTGCAATTAAAACTAATCTCTGTCTCGACGAGTCCATCATTTTTTTCCCTCGTAGACCACGTTCCCACTTTTTTTTTTCATTTTTTAAAGTAATAATTTTAAATAATTAAATATTTTAGAAAAATATCTATCAAACTGTGAATTATTAAAAAAAGCAAATTAATTTGAATGGATAATTTTACCGAAATAAATATTTTTTAACTAAAAAGTGAAGGTATAATATTAAAGAAATATTTGTTTGATGAAAAAAAAAAAGAAAAAAAAAAAGAAAAAAAAGTGAGAAATGCATTTCCTATCTCCCGTCTTGTCGCATTCTAACTGGACATTTTCTGCAGCCCGCAGAAAAATAGATATCTAATAATAAATTATGGCCTGACACAAAATAGGAGGCTAGCAAAAAATAACTGATCTCATTAATTTAAGAATGACCCACAAATAGTTGACTGCTACGTGAGGTAGCCTTCTTCCCCCAACCCCATAAATCTTTGATAATTAAACACTTCATTTAAAAATATTGCAATTTAGATAATATAGACAGAACAATAATCCACATATTTTATATGTTGTTACAAAGTTCCTTCACTTTTTAATGTAAATCTTTTTACATCCATCAAGTAATCATTTCAGAAATTAATTGAAAGTTTTTTAATAATCTTCAAAACTTACCCAAAGCCCATAAGAAATAATATTTTTTCAATCAACTATTACATTTTTTGCTGGCATGTAGTATAAATTCTCAACGTGAGAAGTAACTCACCAAGATAATAACCTCTTATGAGAGGAGTCACGAAAAGGTTTCATATGAATGAAAATACTGTCATCATTTCTATATTCATAATCTTTTTATCTTTTAATTGATGTGAAACACTTTGTTTACCTCTCAACAATCATCAAAAAATAATTAAAAGATAATTTAAAAATAAATGATCATGAAGTTACTATAAATAATATGAACTAAGAACTGCCAAACACATTTTCTGACTATCATAAGTTTGTTTCTTCTTTCATATGATTGCATTGTAATCAATGTCAAATTTGTTATGAAAGATATTATGATGTATATCTGCCATTGGCTAAAGGCAGATTAGTTCTGGTGGCAGTTGTACTCAGTATGAATTCGGAACCACACACTCCATTGAAATTTTTGACCGTTGATTTAGGTGTTCTTTCATATCACACTGTACCTAAATTATTCAATAATGGTTGAACTATAACCAACACTTCACATCAACATAGTTAAATAAGAGTGTTTAAATATGAACTCAATCAACCAAAAATTTCCTACCATTTATGAAATAATATTTAATTATAACAACTAACAAACATCATAAATATTACCGAATGATCAGTAGCGCAGTAATTTCATTGTTTGGTGTTATTCCAGTTCAATAACGCTTGAGAGTAGTAGACGTCCTCTATGTAGAAAATATGAAATACTTGTTGGAGAATTGATATTTTAGAGATGAGAAGTTGGAAAAAGTTTTTTTGAAATTTGTGTTTAGAAGTTTACATTCTTCACTTCCTCTCCTCTAAATCCAATAACCGAAATTAAAAATTTAATTTATCATAATCTATGAATTTAAACTTTAGAATAATTGGTGATTTATCTAAGTAATATAATAAGATAATGGGAGGTTCTGACGGTTGGTTGTTGTGGATGTTTTTTCCTCCCATTTATAATTCAACAATATTTTTCTCAATTTTATTTAGAAAAATCATTTTTGAGACAGTTAGTACATAATTCTAAATATTTGTGAAACACATTTTTGTGGTTCGTACAATGATTTTTCAATAATGTGACGCACATTTTTGTGGTCCCGTACAATAGAGGCTGGACTTCCTCCATCAAAATTTTGGGTTTCATTTTTTTTTTCTTTGAAATAAAATCAAAACTGTTACGGTGCACATGCATGTGAAAGTGTTGCCTCTTGATAATACAAGAGATTGCTCCACCTCCACATACTATTCTTGGGTTTGAATAAATACCTATTTGTGTGTGTGGTTGTGTATCAAACTTTAATCATATATATATATATATATATATATATTAATTCTAAAAAAGCTATAATTTATATACTTGATAGTTTAATAACGTATTAGATATTATTAGGTTGAAAGTTTAGAAAGTGTTCGATTGAATAAATGAGTTTATTTAATAATTAATATTTTTGCAAATTTTATTAACAATTTAATACGGTAGATTAAGTTGAGAATACAGAGGAAATTTTGGTGAGGGAATATTTTCGACTATTATTCAATATTTTTGCAGAGGCACAGTGATCCTTTTTATACAGAAAATTATCTGAATAATTAAAAATAAAGAAATATATTTTAACCGAATATTTCCAACAAACAGAAGATGCGATTTTGTAACGACCTACACAAACAACATTCTGGGATAAAGATGAGTCACCCATTCTCAACTTGGGCCTTTGGGCTCGACCTTTAGTATTCTCTACAGATTAAGAGGTTTATCGGGCAAGAATATAGTTATAAGTTAAATGATAGTTATAAGGAGTTGAGAAGGAACCTGGAGGAACAAGGTATAGTTGGATTTATGAATTTATCTCAAATAAAATGAAATTGGGCCATCCACACAATCATATCATTGTAGGAAGATCCAAACCAAACGTTTTATCAAAACAAAATTTACCCGATTTTATGTTCAAAGTGAACAATATCATATCAATGTTAAAGTTTTTAAAAGTTATTATCCTTAATTTGTATACCAAAGTCATTCTTCTAATTTTGTTTTTGGTCATTAAAAATTCTAGAGAGCTTATTAATAGAGAACGGATTTTCTTTCATCGTGAACCTTATATATAAGAGACTTGATGCCAACTTTTAGTCATATTAAAAAAAAATTAAAAATTATTATCTTGTTGTTATATGTTGATAACATGTTGATAGATTGTATTAAAAAGTTGATGGCTACTCAGTTGTTTGAAATGAAGGACTTTGGACCAATATTAAAAAGGTTATTGAGATGCAAATTCGTCGAGACAAGAATAATTAAAAGATTTTGATTGTCGGAAAAAAAACATTTGAAGAAGGTTTTATGATGCTACACCGTAAAAGAATGTAAGTCAATTTCTATCCATCTTTTTCTTAATTTAAGTTATTTTATACTATATATTATAATAGTGACGCGGAAAAGATGGAGATGCCTCGTATGTATCAGTAGAGATATGACAAATTTTGGTAAAGAGCGTTGAAATGTTGTAACAAGGATTCCATGTTGACCTACTACTCTTTTGACCCAAATAAATTTATGTAATATCAAATACAGATTTAATTAGTACTTAGTTTAATATAACTTGTCCATTGAGTACATTTAGCTTAAACTTCAATTTAAATTAACACTTAGTTTAACAAAATGCTCAACTGACAGATGCCTTAGCTCTGGCTCATTCAATGATTTAAGTCTCTCCCAAATTCTTGTTTGTTGTAGTCAAAAAAAGTTAACACTCTGTTTAACCTTAACTGAGTTAACTTAACCCTAATTTCTCTACGAAATTGATCTCAAATATTTTCCTTTCTGTTTAGTGTTACTTTACCGAGCAACGAGAGGAGAAAATTTGAGGGATAAAAGAAGCCTGTTCCACGAGAGGATAATCGTTATTATTACCGAAACAAATCCAGTTATTATATTTACAAAGAGGAGAAGAAATTAGAATTGGATACACAGAAAACCCAGATCGAAAAAAAAATAAAAAAAATTAAGTGTTTTCTTTAAACTCATTCAACCAATAAACAGGCTCCCCCTGATACTGCCTTTGATAGCCATAAACAGCGTCTTCATGGCCCCTTCCATCTGGATATGGATTATGACTGCTTCCAAACAGATACTCCGCCGCCGTCTGCCACTGGTTCCCATAATTTCCATAGCAATAGCAATGGCCATGGCAACGCCCACATCCATTGCTGGCTTGTACGCAACCTGTTTGTCTTTTTATCCGTGAGAGACATGGCCAATGACCGAACAAACTTTCACAAAGATCCATCGCTTCCAGCCCATACCCACTCGGATATTGGTTCAATTCCCTTCCATTTCCATACCCTAAATCTCCCAATGGTTTCAATTCTGTAACTTCCTCTGTTTCTTTACGATCTGTAATTTCCTCTGTTTCTTTACGATCTGTATCGCCATCTTTCTCGATCTGGGTCGGCTTTGTCTGTGGTTCTACTTTTTCCCGTTCTTTGGAAATCGCAATTGCTTTGCCACTCGGCGGGTAACAAATTTGAATTGAAGGTTGAAGAGGCTTACCGTAGGTTTCACAAATGTCGTAGCCGCCGCCGTAAGGGGTTGGATCGTACTCTTCGAATTCCACCTCATTGAATTCAGAAACAGAGTAGGAGATCGCGAATTGGGTAGACACTTTTTGGTAGCTTTGGGCGTAAATTTGAGGGTCGTATTCGATCACTGTCGGTACACTGTAACTCGATGCGTAACAAGGGTTAGCCGCGTAGCTGGTTGAATAGCCATAAGCACCATGGTCAACGGGTTCGAACTCGATCGATTGAGGCGAAACTGGGTAGTCAAAGAGATTGTAGATGGTGGGTTCGTCGGTGAATTGAGGAATTGGAGGGTGGATTTGAGAAGAATCGCAGTAAGAATCATATGAATTGTAGTGGGTAAAATCAGTATTGAAGAAGGCCATGGTAGATCTGATCTTGAGGGCTATGAAGTAAATTGGGATTTTTTGATTGGGGAATTGTGGGAATATCTGGTTTGTATGAACTTCATTGTCGATGTTGCCCAAGTTCTTGCAACCACTTAAATCTTATCTAATTGGGTTTTTCTGGTGAGGAAAATTAATGGATGCTAATGCAACTTTTTGCACTAGTAGCAGGGTTGTGAAGCGTGCATTCTTAATCTTCTTTCCGGAAATCAATGATCATTAGAACAATAGTTTTTTAAAGAGATAACCAGAAACTCTATCCTCAAATCAGTGAGTTGAATTAAATTATCACTAAATAATAAAATAAATTTAAGTTTTTATCAATAAAATAAACTTGTGTTATTCTAATGATAACAAAAAATTATATGAATTTTTCCTTACAAAAATCCAAGAAATAATTAACTTAAAAAGAAGTTGTCGGTGAGGTTTGTTAGTTGTTAGCAGCTCGCGTCATGAGGTGGTTGAAGTTAATATCAAACTTAAGTGAACCACCTAATCGATCTAACCATGCTTAGGTCTTCTAAATTCTAATTTAACTAGTCCCATTCCAAATTAACATAGCTAATTGCTTAAGTTTTGGGAATGAATTAAAACACATTTAGTTTTTTTTTTCTTTTAACATATATTCCTAATTTAATTAATTTGTTATTTTAATTTTTAGGGTTTTGTTTTTATAACTTATAAGTTATAAAGATTGAGCAGTAATAACTTAATATTCATAATGACTTAATATTCATTAGTTTTAAACTTTACTCCTTTGATTGTAAATTAAAAATCAGTGGGATATTAAGTTATTACTACTATATTAATTTCTTTCAAAACAATTAAAAATAGTTCATCATTTTTAATTGCTCAAAAATAATTACTCTTACCGTTATTCATCCAAACATCTCAAAAAATTAGCATTGTCAACTTCAAACTCTTTCGGTGTTGTTTGGCCCAAAGGTATAAGCCACCATATTTATGAACTATCTCCCATATCCACTTTTGGCCTGTTGATAAACATATGATGGCCATATTTCAAGTATGGGATGTTCATGCATTTTAATGACTTAGTCGTATTTCGCTTATGTTGTGTTTAAGAGAATGAGAATGAGAATGATTATGGAACGTTTGAGAATTTGAGAGGGAATAAATAATAAAGATAGTCATTTTTTAAA
>JBBMEG010052520.1:0-16356 GCA_037832605.1 Cyclanthera cordifolia
GATAGTGACATGCTGCAAGTTGATCTTACCGAGAATATGTTTGGAATTCACAACAACTGCTTCCTTGTCAGAGAAGACATTTTGCATTATTGTGAGATGGAAGAGATTTGCTAGTACACTCTCATTCTTTGTTACATTGCGTAAGTACTATATCCTTTTCAATTTTTATAACAACTTTGTTACATTGGTTTATTACTAACGTTTCCTAAATCTGTTTCGGCTACATTTGGGTTCTTACGATCAACAGATTCTCGATAACTACTTACTAGTGGACGGTAGTAGTTTTGCATCGATTTTGGAAAAACAAAATCAAGAAGAGTAAATCAAGAATCTTGCTGATCATTTTGACATGATTACGGATGTCCGTCAATGTGTCTTCTTTCCCTTTAATACCGAGTATGCATTTTAAAATTTTAAACTTCGTAGTGTGTAATCTATGAAGATGGTACTGTTTAGTAGTCATAATTTCTCGTTATGTCATTTTAGGTACCATTGGATTTTAGTAGTTCTAATTCTTGAAGATGAGACTGTTTATATTATGAACTCACTCGGTCAGAAGGAGTGCGATGAAAGTTTAGCTCATATCGTGAATACGTAAGTTTTTTTTTTTGTAGTTTTTTTTTTTCAATTAGCTTATTATCCTAATGTTTTCACTTTTGTTCTAGAGTTCTTATCGTTTTTGGCAATCAAAGAATGAGTTCAGACCTACAAAATTAACATGGAAATCAGTGAAGCTACGTAAATAAATCATAGATTTCTTCGATTCTTGTCATGTATAATTATTATATTAATGATACAATTTTGGTCATTAGTGCCATCATCAATTGTGATCAATAGTGTGTGGATATTATGTCCAACTGTTCATGCGAAAGATGATATCCAACACGCTCACCCCGTAAATAAACTGGTAAGTTTTTGTTTTACTTCATTAGCAATTTTAGTTTATATATTCTGCAAAACTTTTTGTTTTCTAATTTCGAAATATTGTTTTATGCTTTAGTTTAACTCCATGAAACCATATAGTCAAGAAGATATGGATGAAGTACGAATCGAATGGGCAAACTTCATAGGTAGATTTTTAGTACCGAGCAAAGATTAGTTCATGTATAGCATTTTGAATATTGTTTATATATAGCATTGTACTCAAGTTAGAAGTATTGCATTATACTCAAGTTGGATATTGTTTATATATAACATTGTACTCAAGTTGGATATTGTGTATTGTTTACTAAAGTAGTCTCTATATATATTTATTCTGCAAATCTTTCTGGCGAGACAAAGTCTCTTATATTGTGGATTTTGATTAGTAGTCTCTATATATATCATTTCTGGAATTTACAGGATTAACAAATTTTTTTGGTAATCTTAAAGTTAAGTCGTTATGCTGCCGAAATTTCAGTTAATTATTTAACAAAAGTTAGAAGTTATATTATGTTCGTAAAGATGAGTTTATAAGTGAATACTAGGTAAAACGTTCCGCTGAAGTGTTTGCAAAGATGAATTTTGGTGGTTTGACATTTTCAATGCATTGTTTCTTATTATATTTGCCTTGAAATAGACAAATCATCACTTAGCATTTTTTTTTATAAAATTTTGAGACTTTCAATGTCGGCCACAAATGGTGACTCATACAAGATATTATAATAAATGCAAGTTTAAATGAAAATGGTGACCCACATGCATGTGGTGACCCATACAAATTTTTTTTTTTAATTAAAAAAGATATTTTTAATGTCGGGCGCAAAAACCGACAACAAAGGCTTTTTGTGTCGGTCTCGGCATTGGTGTCGCTCTAAACCAACACCAAAAAGCGACACCAAAGACTTCTTGTGTCGGTCAGGATCGACACCAAAAAGAATTGGTAACGCTTTTTAAGCGACACCAAAAACATTTAGTGTCGGTTGAGACCGACACCATATAATTGGTGTCGCTCTAAACCAACACCAATGAGCAACATCAATGATTTTTTGTGTCGGTCATCTTGCGTGACACCAAAGACTTTTGGTGTCGGTTTTTGCCCGTCACTAAATGTCTTTAATGTCACCTGTATTGATGACGGTCGTTTATCCGACACCAAATATTAATGTCACCTGTACTAGTGGTAAAAAATATTTTTTAAAAGATAATAATTTCGGATAGCTTAGGTCAACCCATGAACCAACCCTTTCATTTATTTGAACACAACCCGATCCAAATAAGTTGATAACCCAACCCAACTCATCAAATTTGGTTGGGTTGTTCGGATTATTCAAGTTGTGAGGTTCTTTGAACACCTCTAATATAATCTAAGGGGTTGTGCTTTGAAAAATAACAATCAAACAAGTTTTTAACTGCAATTTACTTTTAAATATTCAAAATAAATTCTCATTCCAAATACTTTTAGAAACTGCATCTAAACAAGTTCTTAACTACAATCATTATTTTTAAATACTCAAAATAAATTTTTGACATTAATCATTATTTCTATATATTCAAAATAAATAATCATTTCAAATATTAATTTTAAATACTTTTAAAAACTAAATTCAAATAAGCATTTAAACTACCGTAGTTAATTTTAAATATTTAAAATAAATTTTTATTTAAAATACTTTTAAAATTTAGTCCAAATATTCATAAAAAATTTGGATGAGGTAAGCATCACACCGACCTTTAAAAATATATGTGAACAAAATATAAAACAGGATTTTGTTATATATGTATGAAAAAAGAAGATGGATAATATATCTTTGAAAAAGAAAAACGCATTGACTTTGGAAGGACGGCTCTTTGTCAGTATCATTGTCGGGGAGTGACGCCAACAGTGCCCACGTTTTCTGAAATCTTCAACTAAAATCTCAGCAGTGACGCCATCGTACCCTCTTCTTTTTTTCTTTTTTCTTTTATGTACACACAATATCAATTACTTTTTAATTTATAAAAAAATTTAATAAAAAGAAAAGTGATCACTTTTTATTATTTTATCCATGAGTTATATTTTATCGGTTAATAATTTCTTTTTTCTCTATGTTTGTGTTTATTTTTTTGTAAAAAAAAAAAAAAACGAAAAGATTAATAGTAGTTTGAAGTAGTTAACTATTTATTTGTGTATTAGTATTGGTAGTAATTGAATAATAAATTACTTGTTTGGGGATTGATGTTACTAGTAGTTGGTTAATATGTTTGATGTGAAATTTGATTGAATAATTTGATAGAAGGGTTGATGAGTGGTTAAGAATTGATGTTTACTACCAATATAAATAAAAACAGTAAAAATAAATTATTGATCGGTGAAATTTAAATTAATAACTCAAACAATCAAAATAAATTATTTCCCTTTCTTTTTCAGCCTTTTGCATCATACCAAATATACTGTTTACGAAATAAATTTAGACAAAAGATAACCTAATAAAAATTTTAATTTAAAATTTGATTTTAATCCCAGTACATGATAAGGGAAGAAAACAAAGCAAATTGTAAACGAAAAACAAACCAAGAGAATTAAAATAAGAAAAGAAAGAAAAATTATTCTGCCAAACTTCCAGCACTCCACTTTGCCCATTTGCTGAGTTAAATGCTTTGTCTTTTAATATTCCGTTCGTTTAGGTTTAACTGAACGGAAATTCTTCAATCCGCAAACTGTTTATTCTTTTAAAGTTAATATTTAATTTATTTCTAGTTTTAGAGTATTGCTATCTCTTAAGATAGCGAGAGTCATCCTAGTTTTCAGGCAACTGATGGATTAATGCGATTTATTTTTAGGTCTATTTCTTAGTTTTATCTATGTATATGGCTGAAGAAAAATTAAATGATGGTGTGTTCTGCCATTAAAATTATCTGCACGATTTTATTTTCTCTCCTAAATTACAACTTCCTTATTCGGTGTTAATTAATTTTCCTACAAATTAGTATCAGAATCAAGTTATCTGTTATCATGAACAATTCTACCAAATTATCAGTTACCATCCTTGATGTAAAGAATTACAATCGATAGTTTGTCTGGATGAAAGTTGTGTTTGATTACCATGAATTATGAGATATAGTCGAAAATGGAGTTTTTGCATTAGTTGAAAATGCAACTGATGTGCAACGAGTAGCGCATCGTGAACAGAAGAAGGATAATAAGACGTTATATTTCATCCACCAAGAGATGAATGATGACACATTTGAGCAGATCGAAGGAGCAAAGACCTCAAGCGAGGCCTGGACCATTTTGTCAACCTCTTATAAAGGTGATGACAAGATCAAAAACGTGCGTCAAATTCTAAGACGCTAATATGAGTTGTTGCAGAGGGAGACCACAGAAAGTGTTGATGACTACATCAATAGGAATCTTGTCTTGACAAACCAAACGAAGACCAATGGTGAAACACATTCAAACCAAACAAAGGTTTAGAAGATTTTAAGGTAAATACTTCTAGATTTGAACATGTTATTGTTGTCATTAGACCAATCACCTATAAAAAATGATAATAAGATTATTATCAAGTTCCCTGCAAGTGCATAAACAACTTATGAATGACTAAAATTAAAAAACCAATTGAATAGGCTTTACAAACACAAGGCTCAATTGGTAACTCATATTAGAAGCACAGTAGTTTACGAGCAGAGGACATAGATGTTGTGGAAGCTATTCCAACAAGGGTCGTGGTAGCCAAACTATGGAGGTGTTGAGAAAAACAACACTGATTATAATCACAATATGAATTCAAATCCATCTTGGCATTAAAGAGGACGTGGTTTTGGAGTACGTAGAGGTATGTATAATAAATCAAATGTGGAATGTTATAATTGTAACAATATGAGACAGTTGGCCGAAAAAGGTTATGTGATGATGCATATCTCTGTAAATCCACTCTCAGTTTTTGACAAAGAAGGTTATTTGATCCTTAAAACCTTTTCATCAAAAAATCGTATGTCTATAGTAGATTTTAATACGGATGATTTCAAGTGCTTGAATGCGATAGCAAATGATGAATCTTGTATATGTCACTTACGATTTGGGCACTTAAATTTTCAGAGTTTGGAAAATCTTTCCAAACGTAATTTAGTGAATTACCCAGTATTCATCACTTCGATCAATTGTGTGAAACGTGTATTTTTAGAAAGAATCGCAAAACATCTTTTGTTAAAGAGTCTTGGCGTGCAAAATTTCCTTCGAAGCTCGTTGATACAGATGTTTGTGGCCTAGTGAACATATCATCAGTTGAAGGTAACAAGTATTGTCTAACCTTTATTGATGATTTTTCAAGGAAAACTTGGATTTATCTGTTGAAGAGCAAAGATGAGGTATTCAACTGATTTAAAATATTCATAGCATTTCTTGAAAGATAAAGTGCTAAACTAATCAAGAAGATTCTTAGTGATGGTGGAGATGAGTACAAGTCCGATAAATTTAAGAGTAATTGTGAAGTACTCAGGTTGTAACATAACATTACTTTTTCATACACTCATCAACACAATGAAGTGTCTGAGAGAAAGAATAGATCAATTATGAATATGACCAGGAGCATGCTTAAAGTGAAAGGTTAGGGTTCCCCGACTTAACAGTGACTCTAAGCTCTAGAATGCTAGAAAAGAAGAGCATTCAACTATAAGCGAAAAAAAGTCCAACATCTGAAGTTCAAAGCTCCCAAGTACGTGGTGCAGGGTAACAAGTTGATAAGTTCCAACGTTGCTTGGTTTTAAAAAGCTAGAGGTCCTAGGATGCGTGTAAAAAATCACAAATATGAAAAAACTCAACACAATCAAGAGTTAAGTTAGAATGGTAGAAACTCTTAGATCACATTTAGAACCTATGATGGTCACTCTTAGATCCTAAGACAACTCACTCCAGAATTAGTTTGATCAAGACTAATCCAATGAATTGATTTTACATTCAAACCT
Organism: Cyclanthera cordifolia; assembly: GCA_037832605.1. Classification (NCBI taxonomy): domain Eukaryota; kingdom Viridiplantae; phylum Streptophyta; class Magnoliopsida; order Cucurbitales; family Cucurbitaceae; genus Cyclanthera; species Cyclanthera cordifolia. The sequence goes on from JBBMEG010052520.1 coordinate 5,866, forward strand.
AAAGCAAGATTTGAAAAAAAAAAAACACCAAATGGAGTCAAGAAAACTCAAGTTTTTATATCAATATTATGTCCAAAATGAGGTATTACAAGCCATTTTTAAGGCCAAAATTTCTTGCATGACTTGGAATACAAAAGAACTCAAAAAGCTCTTAAATGTACTTTGTGGAAAATAAGACCTATGAAGCCAAAAATATGTACATCAATTGAGAGGCTTAAATGCTAGACAACATACTCATCTAAAAAGTCTTTCGCAATTATGAGCTTGTTTGACAATGTTTGAAATTAAAAAGTACCAAAATAAAAAATCTAAAAAAACTATTATTTAAAATTTTGCATTGTAAGTTATAAAATTCTAAAATCTTTTTTTTCTTGTTTCATGCAGTTGCTTCTTCATGAAAATACTAGTTGGTGGTTAGATTCATATCACAAATTGTATAGAAGATGATATAGAAGATGATACTATTTACTTCTTCTCAGATGCTTGAACCCTAGCGAGACCACACACACCATGCAAAGAGATACATGAAGGCATATGCAAAAGTTATGAAGGATCAGGTTTTATCACCAACATTGAAAAGCAGTTTGACAATCAGGCTTTTCAACAATTTTGCTTTGAGCTAGTGATCAACATCATTTGTCAACATCAGCTCACCCACAAGAAAATGGACAGGTGAAAGCAGTCAATATGATCCTAAAAAAGAACCTCAAGGCCAAGCATGAAAGCTTGAAGGGGTCTTCAGCGACTCACAAGGGTTGTAGCCATACAGCACCACACCCTGGACATCAATAGGCAAAACGCCCTACTCCTTAGCATTTGGGGCAGAAGACGTCATTCCTGTCGAGATAAACCTCTCATTCCTGTGTATTGAGTCTTTTGATTTATTACAAAATGACCAACAATAGCAGATGGGTTTGAACCTCCTAGAAGAAAGAAGAGGTGCAACCCACCTAAAGATAATAAAAGTTCAACAATGGCATCCTTGGGTCTCGTTGGAAAGGACCTTACGAGATCGCCAAAGTCGTCTTCCCAGGTACCCACTACCTTAATAACATGGACGGGAATAAGATCTTTCATCTTTGGACAAAGTACATTTGAAAAATATTTTTCAATAAAAATGTAGTCCAAATCTCCAGCAAGTATTAGCAATAAAGATTGTCTTATCATTCTATGCAAAACTCTATAAATTTAAGTTATAAGTTTACTGATTTATCATACTTCAAAGCTTAAATTGAGGGTAAGAAGAGTATAGAATTGATCAACATTCAATTGCAAAATTCCAAGTGATAAAAAGCTCTAACATGAGCATACAACACTAAAAGAGAAAAACAACAAAGTACTCAACATCCAACAACGTATTGAGCAGCAAAAAGTGTTCTATTTAAAAAATGAAAAGAATGCAAGGAAAAGCAACAAAGTCGTCAAGTGCTCTCGGAGCCACACCTACTTGAACTCACCCTATTAAGTCCAGTATAAGTAGAATCATGCCTAGTTGAAGGAGCCAAAATCGAACGTCGCTTTAAGGAACACCTTGGAAGATGCAAGAATCATAATAGGCGATATGTATCAAATCACTATGAAGTATAGACTTAAAGGCTAGAAGAGAAGGGTCGACGACCTTTTCTGCAGTTCTGACACAAGTCCTCTCATAAGTATGAGCAACTAGACTCTGGGTCACCTCGGTAGAAAATTGAAGTCGGTTAAGGTAACCTCAGCAAGACGCTGAGCCTCACGATTTTGAGCCAAGTCCCACTTGAACTCGTCAGAGTTGGAAGACCAAGAGAAGCACATATGACGCAAGTCCTCTAAAAGATGTCGAGAAGCTGAAGCAAAGTGCATAAAGGCCTACCAAGAAGAAAACAAAACTCATTCTAAAAAAATAAAAAACGTGACAAGATGTAAATCCAACAAACATACCTCATGCATCAAACAGGTACTAGTCTTCAATACTTGGGAGGTGTTCCTAGCAAGAAATGGCGTGGAAGAGGTCACGACTTAGACTCTAGGCCAACAGCTAAAATCTTCTCCTCCTCTAGATTCAAAATAGGACGATAAGGTCCTAACAGAAGATAAGAGACAAAATCAGGCGGAGGATCAAAATGAAGGTGTTTGCAAAGTGCATGGACTAAGTCGAGTAGGAGATAGATAAGTCAGAGGCGATCCTTGTTCCACCATAGCTCAAGTCTACTCAAATGTCTAAGTTCACTGAAAGATCTTGGAAAGAAAGATCACCATCCTTGCCAATAGATGGGTGACCCCCATAAGTAATGTTCATTATCTTATTGGTATGAGGCCTAAAAATAAGGAAAATAGATCTTAGTTAGTGAAGCATCATTTGAAGCCGGTGTATCCTTGAAGACTACATACTTCAAAGAACACGTTTCTAGTGTTGGGAGTCACCTGGACTGGAGTTAGCCCAACGATGTACAAGAATTCCTGAAGAAAAAAAAATCAGAGGCAACTGAACCTATCCTTGGAATATAGTGACATAAAGCGCAACTTCTTCATGAGAGACTTGTTATATACTTTCTTATCAAAGGAAATCCTAAGGGTCACACTCGATCGAATAAGGTACTCTACTCTAAGCCTATCTAAGTCCTTCTGAGTTAATGATGAAGCAACTAGTTCAGATCTGGACCCAACTACCAAATTCTTACGTAGAGTCCTCTTTTGAGAAAAATGAGGCTAAGGCTGGGCACACTTCATTATCGTAATAAGAAGATGGATCCATGAGAAAATATCAATAAAGCACCTACAAAGAGGAAAACATTTCATAGAAGTGCTTAAAAAGGAGTGAGTTGATATAAAAACAGCCTACTTAGCCAAAATTTCAAAAAGAAATCCTAACGGATAAGTCTCTAACAAAGAGGCCTACTTAGCCAAAATTTTAAAAAGAAAGCCTACAGGGGTGAGTCTCGACAAAGAGAGCCTACTTAGGCAAAATCTCAAAAAGAAAGACTAAAGGGGCGAGTCTCTAAAAAGATAGCCCACTTAGCCAAAATTTTGAAAAAAAAATGCCTAAAGGGGTGAATCTCTAAAACGAGAGCCTACTTAGCCAAAATTTCGAAAAAGTGCCTAAAAGTGGTAACACTCTACAAGGAGAACCTACTTGGCCAAAATTTTGAAAATGTGCTAAAAATGGCAAGACTCAATAAGAGGCCTCCAGGGGTCGACATGAAGATCAGGACTCTCTCTTAGGAGCCGACCGAGTCGAAGTGACGATTGAATTCTCTGATAACGGCTAAAAGTTACGCCTAGAGGACTGAACCCCTCTTTATGTGCGAGTTGTGGAGGTAGGGACCCGCAAGGGTTGACCGAGATCAAAGCAGACCTCTAAGGAGATCGGTCATGTAGGCGCACGATGGTTGGCCATGAAGGTTAAGACTCTCTCTTTGATAAGTCGACGAAGTCAAAGTAACCCCTAAGACTATTGTGCGTAAGGTAGCAATGATTGGAAGTTACAACGAGAAGGCCTTAACCTCCATGAGGGTCGGTCGTGGAGGTTACGACTTTCTTCTATGAGTCTATCGAGTCAAAAGTGATGACTGGATCGGCTAATAACGGTCAGAAGTTACGTCGAGAGGGATAGAACCCCATTTTAGAGGCGAGTCGTGGAGGTGAGAACTCGTAAGGATTGACCGAGACCAAAGTCAATCTCCAAAAAGATTGGTCGAGTGGGCCAACCCAGGAGGGTTAGCTATAGAGGTTATAACTCTCCCGTGGACGAGTCGACCAAGTCCAAGTAACAATTAGAACTATTGTACTTATTAGGCGTAATGTCCTAGAGTTACACCAAGAAAGTCCATACCCTCAACGGGTCAGTTGTAGAGGTGAGGACCTGAAAATGTTAGCCGAGTCCAAGTAACCTCCAAGACAAGACCGTTACACCTGAGTTGTGCCGGTATCCATTCCCAACTTAATGGCTGACGTTTCAAATGGCTGACCATTAAACTGCCATTAAGTGAGCTGTAGTGGTTACAAGTTTAGCTGCTGTAAAATGTCAAGTATTTTTCCATTTAAATCCAAGCTCTAACAACCCTTGTAAGTGTTCTAAGTTGTAAGGACCCGACTCGACACCAAGTCAAACTCGGGGCCTCAACCTCTCATGCATGGATAATAGTTATAAATCACACTAAGAGACATGCTAATAAATATGAGCTTTTATTAGAAAACAACAAATCAATGAATAAACAGAGATCGGGGTACCCTTAAATCAAATAATATAAACTAAAACTATGGAAAATCTAGCATGTCTCTAAAACAGTAGTTCATGATTCAAAGTATAACATAAATAAACTTTAATCAAAAGACTCTTAAAAACTTAATGCAGCTATACCTATAGTCACACCAGCTCCAGCTCAGCCACCCCAGTTCATCCTGTGAGTACTTGGAGGGAATCCACAATGGAAAAGGTGATTTCTCGAAAACTCAATAAGGGTCCTAGCACAGGATCTACAAGAAACATATATATAACTAGAGAAACACGAAGTATCAGAATTATACAAATATCTCAATCTTTATCTTGATCTTTAACTCAATCTTTATCTTTAATCATTAATCTTGGTAACATATGCTAGAGTGAGAGCATCTCGGCGAGTTGAAACAATCTGGTTGCTGCTAGACTTCAAACACTCGCGCGAAGAGGTAGATCAAAGACCCTTCGCAGTAGGATATCTCTCCACTCACACTCCTAGCACAACACCTGGGAAAAGTCAAGCAAACTCTAGGTAGGTATGGCTAATCGAGTGGCCCTCCGATCTCTACACTATCGCGAAGTAGGAATATCTTCCTCAACGCTTGACACTTGAACTAATCTCATATTCAAGTCTAACGATCAAGACACGTCTGACCTAACTGTAGCTCGTGCTCGATATCTCTTACCCCCCCCCCCCCTTTGGGACTTTTAAACTCAATTAAACTCAACGGTTCCCTTTGGAACACCTAAGCTTGGTTACTCAATCTCGGTTTCCTTTGGAACAACTCAACTTGGTTAATCACGAATGGTTCCCTTTAGAACTCTTAACTAGGGATAACAATACTCGACCCCTACTAGAACAAACCACTATGAACCTAACACTATTATCTCAAGCTAAATATATCGGGATTACCTTAGCAAATAGACAAACGTTAATAAACTATATCATGAAAATCATAAAACTACAACATGTCGGAACGATCTTATTAAAAAAAAACTACTACGACCGATCGAAATTGACTGAATTTAGGACGGTCAGTCGGTTTTCATGTACATGTCGGCTAGCGGTTAGAAAAATAGTAAATCGAAACTTTTTCGATCGGTTAAGTCGGTCGGTCGGTTAATAAAAAATTATTTTATGTATTATTAATATTTTCATATTTTTACTTAGATTTCTTATTAAATTATTATAAAATTAATTTAATTTTAAATGTATTTCTAAAAATTAGTTGATATATTCATTTTATTAAAATTAATTCTCAAATGTTCAAGAAAAAAAATTAGTATAATAAATATGCTTTGTACTAAAAAAAAATTAAATGAATTTACCGACTAAACCGACTTTACCGACTGAATCAACCGATTTATCCGAACAAAGTGACCGTCTTAACAGATCGGTCAATTCGATTTTATTTTTAAGTATATCGACATGGTCGGTTCGATGTCAATTTTTACTGAAAAACGACACTGACCGACCGATGAACACCCCTAGTTTTAAACTTGATGTGTGACCAAATATCTCTTCAAATCTCATATTAATATTGTTTACACCAAATTTCAATAGGTAAGATTGTATTTATATTGATTTGAATATGTGTGATGTATGGTACACTTTTTATTTGTTCATTTTATTCTTTTTCTTTCATATACAAGCAATTACAATCATAATCTATAACCCAACACTCGAAATCATAATCCTACGAGCATAAGTTTGCTTTAGTCACAAACCTATGTCAGATGACTAGGATGGCTTAGGGATGTTAGGGGATATGCCCTATAAGCCTGGTAGTTTGTAATTAAATAACAAAATATTTAATGTTAGACATCTAATGTTATATTTAAGTTATTAACAAAAATTATTATTTTCATTAGTTGAGCAGTTAATATACAAACATCATTCAGTCTTATCGCATTAATTAGATTAATGATGATATGTCCATAGTTATTTGGATATACACTAGGACAAGTATGTGGAACATACAAGTTGATCTAGTTCCAAGTTGATAACCTAAAACGTCTATAGTATATGAACTAAGACAAGGGCATTTAAGTCTTAGTGATACTATCGGTACAGTCTACTTTGCAAGAGTTGCAAACGACCTACTCTTGATTGTTCATGTGGAGACATGTAAATGTGGATGCCTATACAAAATAGAGTTTTGCATTAGACGGGACCATAATTTTATGATTGAGTTAGTAATTTTGTTATAGAATCACATCAACTACTTCGCTAAGGATGATCGTATATCGATGTGATCTTAATCATGGGCAAAGTTGCGAGACCGTCAGATAGAATACGCTTTAAAGAGTTTTAGAGGGTAAAGGAAAGGTACGCTATCTTGACATATATAGAATATGCTTATTTAGGTTTGGAACTCTATTAATAAGATATTTCTTTAGGTTAGGAACTCTCTTTTTTTTTTCCCTTGAAAACCAATCTCAATGATGAAGGGACTAGGTGAGCCATGGCCCAAAAAAATTTTGAAGTTGAAGTCGTAATGCAGCTCGAATTTTGTATAAATATATAAAAATGTGATATACAAAAGGTTGAAATTTACTAATTTTCATGTTTATTCACGCTAGTCTAGTGTTTCTGGCCCTCCAACTTTAGAATGGTCTAGGTTCAACACTTATGGGTGTGTTATCATTTATATATTTTGCCTTTTTATAGTTAACACATTCATTTTTATCCAATGGAAACTACAAATTCACGTACTCAAACCTTCAACCAATGCGTCATCCCTTAGGGACTAATTTTTATCCTTCTTTTACACCATGCATTTGTAAAAAATTATTTATAATATATATATATATATATAAAAACAAGTTCTAAAAATACTTTTCACTTATAATATTTGTATATGAATAATTTTCTACACATTTTTACGCTCTTCGCATCTATCTCTATTGATATATATATGTAATCCTTATAGTCTACCAAACTATATCTACAAAATATTTATAATTTAAATATAAATCAAATATTATCAAAATAGTTTTTAAAATTATTAAATAAGTTTTAATGTTTATTTTATAAGAAATTATTATATTATTGTCGAGCTATTGAATACTTAGATTGAAATTTTAAAAATGCATTAATTTAAATGCGTGAAGTCAAACTTTTGACATTTGAAAATAACTTTTCCATATATTTATAAAAAATAATTTTCAGTCAACAATTATCATGATTTTTTGTTCTTGGTAAAACCATAAAATTATAAGTTCAGTTTACAATGACCAACTAATTTATAGTGAGACTATACACAGCTTGTTCATTAGAGGAATCAGTGGCACTTAAGAAGAAATATGTAATCGTAGGGGTAGAACAAATTTCTTGTCTCACTTGTGAATTACAAATAAGCTCGTGAAGGATATCATAGATAACCAATTATATCGGTGGAAGTTAACTTGTTCTAGAGTGCAAAAGAGTTAAGCATAAGTCTTTATAGAATTTTCCTTCGTAAACGAGGAGGGATTAAATCCCTGGTTGTAATATGTTTCAACTTATTTATCGGTTCCGGGACTAGCTCATACTTGCTGGCACACTGTTTTTTTAAGAATTAATTATGTTGACATAATTAATAGAAGCTTAAGTTTAATTTACTAAACTTGGTTATTAAAATAATAGATATACTAATTTAATATTTTCGGATAAATATTAGTGAAAAATAATTGATTTATTGAATAAATGAATAACAAATAATTATTGAATAAGTTTTAAAAATAGGAAATTAATTAATATATTGGACATATTAATTGCATAAATAATTATACTGAGAGAATGGTTAATTTATTGAATAAATTAATTTTATAAATATTAAATAATTATTTATTAAATGAGGAATGATTAATTTTTTGGATAAACTAATTGTGTAAATAATTATTGGATAATTATTTACTAAGAAATATTTAATTCATAGGTTGGACATATTAATTAATTGTATTAATAATTATTGGATAATTATTAAAGAGATGATTAATTAATATATTAGATATATTAATTAATTTAATATTTGTTAAAGATAATTACCTTGTGGCACTTGTCCCACCATGGAAAAGTGAATATTCTTCAACAAATTTATATGATATGTGAACTACTCTTCTCATCTCCAACTAGTTTTGACATAGAACACCATAGTACTATCTAATATGGTATCAAATCTCCGTGTGGATTATTAGTCCCTAAAATAATTTTAAGTGCTCCCAAGCGGAAAAAAATTTTAGCCGGTATTTGATGATCCAACAAATTCCGGTCCAACCCAAGTAGAGATATCCACTCGACGGGGCAAGCCGGGAAATGGCTTCCCATACCTAAAATTAATTTCGCCTGCACAAAATTCTTCAAATTTTTTTTTGCGAGAATCAGGGTTGGGATTCCATGGAGAAAATGGACATCTCTAGACTCAAGCGAGTCAGCCAAAATGAGTACTTTGGTCCACAAATTCGGTTCAAGATGGTATTCCCTATATGACACCATCTTCAGTGGGCCTGTGTTGGACATACTTATCTTGTGGCATTTGTCCCTTATTGAAAATGAGAGGATTTTTCAACACATTTATATGACATGTGAGCTACTCTCTCACTCTTAATTGGTTTTGAGGTGAAATCTCATACTATCTAATAATAAATTTCAAAGTACGACTCACAAGCATTATAAATGATAATGTAAGGCAATAATCCTCAAGGAAGAGAATTGGCGGCTTGTGAAAATCCGACTTCCTAAAATAGTCCTTACATGGATTCTTAACTGCATGCATGCATAAAAATACCGTTATAATGTACAGAAAATTAACTGTAAATAAATTTCATATCATTGAAGGAAAGAAATAACCATAAATAGTTTCCAAGCCACTAGCCAGAGATTATTAAAACATTAGAAATAAGTATTCTAAACATAAATCTTTATCCAGCATGGTGACAAATGACTCTAGATATATCAATCATGAAAGATTAACTAGCTATATGCTACAATTGTCCTAACAAACAACATGCTTAATCAGACACCATAGGTAATTCAGCCATCAACAAGTTAAATCCTAAATAAAATATACATTACTACAATTTTGTCATTCCATGAAAATCCGTTCTTCTTAAAATTATGAAAAAAATTAAAAATTGTCATGCACTACTACAAATGAGGGAAAATGTGTCGATCAATCCAAAATATTTTCAAAAACATAGATATTTTGTGTCGGTCACATTTGATGTCGTTCATTTGGTGTCGGTCTGGACTTTTGGTGTCAGTCAGACCGACACCAAATATCCGTATTTTTTTAAAAACCGACACCATTTCCCCTTTAAAAAACCGGTCCAACTGACTGTCCGACACCAAAAGTCCGTGTTTTTTAAAAAAAATCGACACCATTTTCTTTCTTAAAATAACCGATCCAAATAACCTTTGGTGTCAGTCTGACCGACACCAAAGATATGGACCAACACCATTTCTTATGTATTGTTTTTTGTTAAAGTTTGAAAAGACCGATCCCCTTCCCCCTCATTTCTTCTCGGTTTCTTCTTCATTTCAACTTTTTCTCCTTTTTCATCGAAATCTTACTCACTTTTCACGCATTTTTCTTCTTCTTCCCCAAAAACTCTCATTTCTTCCCAAAAAACTCCCATTACTTTACTTCTTCTTCTTCTTACCTCTCTTTTCTCCTTTACCCACGGCCAAAAACTACACATTTCAAATGTACTAATTTAATTTCTTTGTTATTTTTTTATGCTATTTCTTTGTTATTATCATGTATTCCATACCTTTTTATAGTGAAGTTCTTCTAATTAGAAGGCAAATGCTATTTTTAGTTTGCTAAACTTATGTATTTTGTTTAGAGTAATACTTGCCTCTAAGAACAAAGTGTTGATGTTTATCTAGTGTTCTTTGAAATAAAGAAAATGTTGGAGTTTATCTAGTGTTCTTTGAAATAAAGGAAATGTTGGTGTTTATAATATAGTGTTCTTTGAAATAAGGATGTGTTGGTGTGTTTGTTTTGTGTGTTTCTTTCAAATATCTAGTGTTCAATTTATTACCTTTCAAATATCTAGGGTTCTAAACCTACATTATGCCTCTCTTAATTAGGGGGTGTTTGTTAAGTAGTATTACAAAAGAATTGTGGGCTTGGATCGGATTTAGCACTTACAAGTCCATTACAAAAATGCCCCATAAAAACCCCACTTTGGCCCACTTATAACTACTCTAGTACAAACCCCCTTTCCAAAACAATTAAACAAACGAGCATTTATTTATAAACCCTCAACTAAAACAAGCAAACAAACAAGCTTTAGAAATTTTATTTATT
>JBBMEG010052531.1:0-16354 GCA_037832605.1 Cyclanthera cordifolia
TCCTTGAAGAATATTTTCCTTGAATTTCTCAATATATTAATTCTGCATTACTTTAAAATAGAACCAACTAAATGTGTAGATTGAATATTTCATTAGTTCAAATATAAGATTATGCAAAATTGTGTATAACAATAACAATAATGCTGCTTATTACAACAGCCCAGCTTTGAGATTCATTTTTTACTGCTCCATATGCTCACTTTTTTCACCAGTGCGAGCACGAGGGAGCTGCAAAAACATTATTGTAAGCTTGTTAGGACTACCCTAATTAATATGTTATCTTTTTTAATCCTTTTAAATTTCATATTGAATTTCTATAAGAAAATTAATACATATACAATATTGAGAGTGGTTACTTTTTGTTTTAGTTCGACCGCATCTTTTTAAATATATATATATATGTAAGTTAGTTATCCATCGAATTACCGAAAGTATTATATGAAAATACGTCACAATATTATATTTAAATATCTTAAATAAATTAGTGATCGATGTAATGTAAGTGAGTAGGTTGATCAATAGAAATGGTCTTTCTGTTCTCATTTTTTTTCCACCACACCAAACATATCTTATCTCAGTAAACCCGTAAACGCCACCTCTCAAGTAATAAATGACATATATGAGTAGTAATCTTTACGATTATTTAGCGAAAATAAACAAAGAGGCTCATAGAATATTGCATGGTAAAGCAGGGTCTGTTTGTTTACCCCTTTTCATTTGATACATGAAATGAGATCACGAGTGTTTGCCCAAGGATTTTGAAAGATAAGTTTGATGACCACTGAAAATCCAAAGTATAAATTAGTAGTGGTGGAACCCTTAAAAGAGAAGCTTATTAATTAAGTTGACCCCATAGTAAAAGATGTCATAAGTAATTAAGAAGTTACTGAATCAATCTACATAATAACCAAATCTATCTAATAAATTATTTTCAATCAAATTTTTTGACATTTAAATGTTGATATCAGATAGAATATTTTATAAGAATAGTCGAGATGGGAAGTGAACGGAGGCATCATGGTGTGATAGTGGAGAGTGGGTGGGTGTGGGTAGTGACCCACTTAAGAAAAGAATATGTTTAGAGACATTAAAGTCCAAATGAAAATGAATGATGAATTGGGTGAGTGCTGCTTTCAAACTTTCACTTCAGCCCCCATTATTACATCTTGTCATCACAAACAGGGCTTTAGAATGGGAGCAAACTCAGCTGAAAGTAACTTCTTTTTCCAAATTTCAAAAGGAATATAGACACTGCTTATCAGAAAAAAAGAAGGTTTCTTAAAGCTTTTTTTTATCATCAACTTACACCCCCAAATGCTTCTGTCACCAAATGACTGGCTAGCTGAGAAAATATTATCAATTTCTTTTTTTTTTTTCTCTTTTTTAATGGAATTTTGGGGTCCAAGTCAAGAGATTAAGAAAGGATTTTTTTTTTTTTTTTTTTTTTTTTTTGATAGTGTTTGAGTCAAACTTACCACAATTCAATTATTCTCACCAACGTCTACATTGTTTTAAGATTATAAAACTTAGATAACAATCTAACTCCCAAGAAATTAATTTTCAAATTAGTGATCATCATGAATTGACCTTATAACTTTTTAGATCTCCAAGACTTTTTTTGACCACTAGATTAATTCATACTGGTTAAAGAGATCGATAAAGAAGTTGATGATAGTTATGTAATGAGATACACTTTGAATTATGATGTCCCACAATTATTTAATCGGAATCTCGTTGTCCGATCAGCAAAATTGTGGTCCAAGAGAAATGCTCCGATGAGGGCTTGGAGGGGTAACAATCTCAAAACGTAGATCAAATTTTAATTGGATTTATGTTTTCAAATTTAGGCTTTTATGTATATGTATGGAATACGGTTGTTATAAAAAAGTTTTATAAGACTTTATTATATAAAATTCTCTTAAAATTCTAACCTCCTTTTATCAACATTCTTGTATATTCGATTTTTTTTATTAAAGAGTTATCTCCTCTGTTCGTTGAGGTAGCTAACATATCATTCGTAACTCACGTAAATCTATGAGTTTGTCTCGCTTGATTTCTCTTTATTTTATGTGGATTGTTGTTAAGTTAGAAAATAAAAAGGGTTTGATACCTTTGACATGAATTCGGGAAAAGTGCAGAATAAACAGGCAAATGAACTTCGATGGGAAGATGCTCCACCGTATTGATACAAGGAAAAAGAAAGGAATAAGTGAGGATATTCAAATGAAATATCAGTTGAACTCAGAAATTAGACCATACACACAGGCGCAGTAGAGAAGTATACATTAGTGTGGTTTAATTTGAAGAAGGTTTGCTTCTAAGTGGGTTGGTGGATCAACTCAGAGTTCAAACTTCTCATCTTTTCTCCTTCTCATCATAATTTAATGGGTCAAACTATGAACAAAACCTCCAACATCAGTCAACGCACGTTTAGCATAAAATTATGTGTATTGACAACATCTTTCGATTTTGTGTCAAACCGACCGTGGAAATAATATTCCCACTTTTTCAACAATTGTGTTCAACTCATGTTCGATAAGACACAAAATCATTTGATTTAGTTTTCATTTGGATCGGTTCGATTTTCAATTTTGTTTTTAATTAGATTTGGTTTGTTTTTTAATTTTTTTGTCTCATTTTCGATATGAATTTTATTTGATTTTAAAATTTTTTATTTTATTAACCAAAAACAACATTTTCATAAATAATATTAATATTTATAATACTTTTGTTTCATATTTTGCCTCTAACTTTATTTTCAATCAATTCGCTCTTTTTTTTATATTTATACAGTTCAATTTTATGAAACAAAAACCAAATAATATATTTTGATTTTCTAAAATATCAAACTAAGTGATTTATTATTATTTAAAAAAATCAAATCGATCCATTATTGGTTCTATTTGGGTTAGTCTTTTATTTTATTTTTCCTATCACTCTTTGTCAAACAAACTTCTCAGAAACTACTCTCTAGGTAGGTGATTCATGAATCAAAAGATGAACATTATCTTGATTGGTACAAAGTTATTCGATAGGATTCGAAGCAAAGTTGTTAAATTATATTATCTTATAAATCAACTTTAATACTTAAACTGATAAGCTAGAGTGAATTTAATTACATAAATCAACATTCTCCTTTCGTTTATAGATTCTTGATACAATGTTGATACATTAAGATTAATTTAATTATATCAACCAATAGAACTCACGTAGATTTTTTAGATGGTATTAATTATGAGAAAGAAAAATGAAGTAAATGAACCCATAACTAATTCCACTAAGGATAAGCAACTGGTTGAGTTCTTGGTTATTTTCACAGTATCTGAAATCTAACATAAATGAAAAATTGATCTAGTCTAATTCTCATATTCCTACTTTTCTGGCTAAGCATTTCAAACAAAAGACCAGTTCATAAACATGAAGCAAATACAGTGAGCGTTTTCTTCTTCATTCAAAACCTTCCATGCCACAGCTTTCTCATACGATACTGCCCTTCCCATGCTTGATAAGCACACACCCCCTTGAAGACAAAGGAAACCCTAACATACCATAACAAAATTAGATTACTCAACTATATGAAACTATGCTTGAAAAGAGTATGATCAGTATGATATTATAATATGTTCATCAAACAATAGCTATGGTAAAAGAAAACCGATCCTAATGAATCCAGCAACTTTTCTTTGCACAAAGTCGCTTGGGTATGTTTGGGTCATTTTTATTCTTCTCCTGACTACTTTTTATTCTTCTCATAATTATTTTCACTCACATCATACCCTGTTTTATTTTCCTCATTATCATTCTCTTCACCCCGAACACAAATACTCATTCTTCCATAATCATTCTATTTTATATTCTCCCTCTCATTCTCATTTCCCTATAACCATTCTCATTCCCCTTCCTTCCTCCAAACATACCCTTAATGAACTAATAAGATGTGCCTAATTAGAGCATTTCTTTTCTCTAATTATTCAATATTTCCCTTCTGATTAAGTTAACTGGATGAGATCAAGAAGTTTGTATACATAAATAACTTGGTGCTTCTCCAATATTCTAAAATTATCCAGTTTTATCTTTTCCACTTCTTAAGGTGAGATTGTTCTGTGCTTTATAAGGTTTGATTTGAATTAAGTTCCATTCGTTGGGCAAAACTTGAGACGTTTTAATATACTTAAAAAAGAGCTTCTATGCATTACGGCATCATTGAGTTGGTAAACAAAGAGAGGATTCGTTATCGAACCTGCTGCATTATTCGTGGGAACTCGGAGGCTAATGTTTTCTTTCCATTGTCATCAAAAATATTCTCCAGAGTAATGTCTTGGAGAGCCACCAAGGTTGTCTCAAGCATGTCAAGTCCAGATTGATTTGCAAATGTAAAATTTGACAATGCCTGCATGTTCAGAGAAGAGGATATAACTTCAAATACAAGTTTGCAGAAAGGAATAATTGGGAAAATTACAAGTGAAAGCATCATTTTTCTTTAAATATTTGGGAGTGTTCGTGCACCTCGCCTAATTTCATAAGACAAATCGCCAAACCCTACGACATATGATTGTCAATAAAAACTCGGGTTTGAATCTATCACTTCTTAAATCCTCAAGACACTCTTTGATAACTAGGCCAATCATGATGATTGTGAAAGAAAAAATTTTAACTAAAACTTCATGTTACTACTTGTGTTTTCGACATTTTTTAAAAGTTACTTTGATTTATCATTTCTAAAAACACTTCAAATATTATGGCCGTAGAGATTTTAATAAACTAATATTCAAGCTCAGAAGCAAATCTATGATACACACAAATCTCTGAATCCGTTGATTGCATGGCCTATGGTAAATAAGTAGTTTCAATTTCAAGTTATTCCGTTGATACACACAATTTCAAGTTAAATGGAAATAATAAAACAAATTGTCTCTTTATTCGCTTGTCTTCAAATAACTCCTTCAGAAACTTTACACAGAATGAAACAAAAACCCTTAGGCATGAACACCACAACGTTCACTAGACCTCGGTTCCGAGCATTCTCTGTTAATCTTTCGTTTATCTTAACAAGCATTTAGATTAAAAAGTAATCTTACTATTAGCACGGAGGTGCCCTTGATGTTTCAAAGGAATAGACTTTAAAACATACCTTCAAAGAGCAGCACATGACTGCATCCGAGTGATGCCACAGGGATTTGAGTACGGATTCTCTTCCTTCATTTTTCAGTAATTCCATGCCCAAATAGCACCTGTACGGAAGGATAGAATAAAATTGGGAATGCTACTATTAGCTCCTTGCCTTATAATGTAGTAACTGACTGTGACAAAACTTATAGTTGAATTATGTTTTTTTGTTGCACAAATTGTTGAATTAGGTTAAACCACCAATCAACACATGATTCAGCATGGTATCAGAGTTGGAAATCCTGAATTCGAGTAACTATCAAGTCATTTTCTCCCCAATTAAAATTGAACTACACTAGCAATGTATTTCTCAAATTTCTAAACCCACAACAGAGGAGTAGCGTTGGTTGATATAATTAAATATATTCCAACCTATCAACTTAAGCTTTTGGGTTGGTTGGTAGTTTAACATAATTCAACACTTATTATCACAAGAAAACATCATAGGAGAAGAAGAAAAAAAGTCTGACTACAACAGGCTGCAGCTGGGTTTTTATTTTATAATTAAACAACATTCGGAGATGACAATTTGAACCATTAATCTTTTGGTTACTACATCATTGCCTGGCTGAAGCTGTGTGTTAGCTAATGTTACTGTGTATTCTGTTGAAAATTGCAATATTTTATGTCAGTTTAAGCTATTGAAAAGACAAGTATCAATAAAGCAAATATGCCAAATTCTAAGTCACTGAAGACTATTGAAAAGACACTTGTAAGTTGATCAAAACCCAAATCCAGACAGGATTCAAAATTTGCAGAAGAAAACAAGACTTTTAGAAAAGACATAATCAGATAGCTAAGTTAATGTTTGAATGCGGTTTTTTATAAAACTTTTTCTAGGTAAAATATGAACACTGCCCATATTCAGCCATTATATAGTGTTCTATCGAGTAGGTTGAATTCCTTAGTTCCAGAAGCTTGTAATTAGGGAAACAATTAGTTCACTGAAATAGTAAATATGTGCAGCTAAGAGTTTCTTCAATACCTATAGCTTTGACAGATCCAACGAGCAAGCGTTTGTGCTTCAGGAACACCAGCTGGTGTCAGAAGGTTAGCATGAGGACCAAAATTTGAAGGGGAAAGAGCTAATGCCACTCTCTGAACAGATGCTATAATGCTCCGGACATATTGTCGCGCCATTGCTGCTACATTATCTTGAAGGTGTACATCAAATACAAATTGGAATGCAATTGTCATCACAGATTTTGATTTTCCTGGTTGACCAGTATGATCACCAGAACCTCTATTCCCTTCAGGTCCAACATCAAGCGCAGAAGCAAGATCAAGTGTGCGGTTTGGACTCGAAGCATCCTGCAAAATTAGAAAATTTACAGATTTGCATCAAAATAAATACAAATGCAGATAATGGGGAGGAAAAAAGAAAAGATATTAGATATTGAGTGTTTACCATGCCAGAATCAAGAGGAATGATGCGGAAGCCAGAAGGTAGAATAGGTGCATCATCAGAAAATGAGGCATCGATCGGAGCAAAGATGAGTTCAGCAGAACTACCAACTGTGTTTTCATCCACACCATTGCAAAGCTGAGAGCAAAATGTCCATTAGTTGGTATAAATTCTAAATTTACATTACAATTATCCATCCAAGCTCAAAAATATGGAAGATTCTAGCTTAGTAATCACTTTTTATCTTTTAAACTTACAAACCAAGCCAAACTTTAACTTCAACGCGACTCTATGCTTCAGTAAACTAATATATGCATGTTATTTTATATTTATTCATATAACTCAGTAAGTTAGTAACAGACTGCTTACTTGGAGGAGGAAGATGTCACTAGGCATGAGCATATCATCCCTATAGTGGCCCATGTTTTCGAATTTAATAACTTCCATGAACTGTTCCGAATAAGAAAACATAAATCAATATTTTCAAATGCAAAGAAAAATAGGTCAATAGGATATGCAACTTACCTCTTCGTGCTCGACTGTTTGTGCCAAGGGAAGAATGACCTGCCCTCCAAAAGTTCCACCATGAGACCCTGGTAAACCACATTGACCGGTCCTAAATGCAGCAGCTAAGTAAGCATCAATACTGCTGTCAGCCCATTCGGACCGGTGTTCTCTCAAGAACCTAATGAGCATTGCTGGAGAGACATTCTACAAAATCAAAGAAAGCAAGAATAAATAAGAGAAGAGAAGAGAAAGTATGTATATCAAGAAAAGCTTCCAAAGGAATATTTTGTGTCGAGCAATTATATATAAACTCTAGCATGGTATCATTTTTAAGAGATTACTTGCTTTCCATAAGACTAGTGTCAACGGCATGTCCTTGTTTAACATCCTCAGATGTAACCTATCCAACTCTGTGTTATAGCTCAATCTGGTTATATTTACATTATATATATGTAAGAAGGAGACAACGGACAACTAGTCAAAGAATGGAGCAAGAAAAAGAAATGATGGCACAGGTTGAAAATGAGAATTTCCTCATTTATGACTGCTGAGTTACATCAATCAACTCAAAAGGTTAAGCTAATGAATCGGGAGAAATTTTAATTATATCAACTAACAATTCTCCTCACTTGTGGGCTTAGAAATTGAAGAAATTCCCTTCAAGTGGAATTTAATTTTAATTGGAGACAATACGACTTCACAGAGATTCGAACTTAAGATCTCATGTGATATCATGTTGAATTATGTTAAACTGCCAATCCAGAAGCTTAAGCTAATGAGTTGTGATGAATTTTAATTATATCAACTAAGAATGACCGATGGTAGAAACAGTTTATATATCATAAAATAGAACATCATCATCTAGATGTCAGCTCGCAACAAAAAAAATATTACCTGTAATAACATCGATGCTTTGGCACAAAGCACTGCGTTGCGCATAGATGGAAAACCATTAGAATATGAAATGTTTGCACCCATCATTGTCTTTCCATGGGACATGTTTACAAGAAGTGTAACATCATCAATGCCATCACTTTCCAGCAAAGACCATCCCTCGTCTGTAAACCCATTAACTGCTTCGTTGAAACCTCTGCAGGGTGAAATCCATTTAATACAAATCAAAAAAAAAAAAACAGAATAGCTAGGACAGGTACTCTCAGGCCAAAATCATATCTACCTGCTTAATCTCTGACTAAGAGCACGAAGAGCAGCTGGTCTTCTTCCCCAACCAGTAACATTTGGTTGAGAAACTTCTTGTGAAATCTGTCTTAACAAGCGTAAAGCCTGATCCAAAGCAACGAAACTTATAAATGTGTTGGCTTACAATCTTCAAAGTTACATGAACTTTCAATATCCAGTTTTTTCTTGTAGAAACAGCGGGTAAATTCATGGCCTGAAGGCTGAAACAATAAGATAAAAAAGCGACTTACCACCATTGTGTTCTTCTGAGCAAGCAGAGAAGATGACTTGTATAATGGCCGCAACACCTCAGGCACACTCCAAGGCTATTTTCAAGCAAACAACGGAAATTATAAATTTGAAAATCAAAGGCCAAGTATAACCGTGGTTTATATACAGTGCAGTTTTACATACTTCCAAGTCCATGTGATCAACTATATGGATTATTGATCCACCACCTTCACAAGGCCTTATCAAATACCCACTTGGTAGCATTTCTGCTCTTACAAAGTTTTGTACTGGTGGCATACTTGGACCATTTTGAGTGTTGTTAAGAGATCTTTCACATACCTAAAATGCATAATACAAGAATATTATCACAAAGTTCAGATTAAATCAAAGCAGAAAAAACAATTACCAAAGCAAGGTATTCACATACCACAAGACTACCATCCTCCAAAACAGATGTGTACCGAAGCAGCCAGAAATCACGAGCTGGTGCCAAAGTTGTAGGCGCATAGAGCTAAAATCAAATCAACAAATGATTCTTTTATTTTTCATATTTTGTTGCATATCTGCCAAATTTATACAAATAATCCACTGTCTAGAAGTAGCCAACCTGCATGTAAAGAAGCTCAATGGTTCCTCCATTTCCGGTAGATAGAACATTTAGAACATCAACTGCGCGGCAATCGCGAAACCAAGAAGACCAATCTTTAAGAATTTCAGCAACCTTCATGAAATAATATATATAATAAATACTAATACTTCATGCTACAGTGAACAAACAGTTTAACTTTAGTATTTAGAAGCACTTACTCTTGTAGGTTCGAGACCCACAAGTCCACATGCACGAGCTGCAACTCCAGTGCAACCATGTGAAATAGCAACGATTCCAATGGAATCCGGACCAGGCTGCTCAGAACAGATATTTAGTAAGGTCAGAATTTATATGAATAACGAAATGAGATTTGGAATATCACTACAAATTTTATCCCAAGCTTTAAATTTCGTATTAGAAATCTGCCTTCAAAAAACAATTAATATTTGTTTTCTCATGTTCCCTGTTCTCTTGTTTTTTTTTTTTTTTTTTAATGAAAATGCATGATCTTGCTAAGCAGAGATATTAAAATTATAACTCAATCCAACAATGCATAATTTTAATGATGAAAACTTGCACTTTGCCTTCCTCGAGAAACCAAAATACAAATAAGAATGAATGTAACATTGGCAGGTGAAAGAAGCAGACAAAATATAGCATGATTACCAAAAGTTCTCGATGATCGAGGTAATAGACTCTGGAATGTTGCTTAGAACATTAGCAAAGTGTCTGTTGTTTAATTATGATGACAGTAGAAAAAGATCAATTTTTTGATTACAGATCACAGAATAAAGCAAAAAGAGGAAGTAACCTTCATCCCAGGCATTTGGACCCACTCCACAGCAGTTCCAGTAGCCTTTGAAAGAAACTCTGCTAAAGTCTCCTCCGCAATGGACAAAAGTCTTAAGAAATATGCAAAAACCAAATCCTCAGAAAGCATAAAACAGAGAGACAATTTCTAACATCAAGACATTAGAAGTAAAGACAACACAAACACAAACACAAAAAGGAAAGAATCAAAGGAAATACACAACACGAAGAATCAATTCTACTGACCCTGAGGGACTGGCATCCTTCGGTGGATGCGGCGGAGTCAAATGCTGTTGAACACTTGTCACCACCGACTCGCAACTTGTGTCTGTGGTGGCTAAGGTTACCTGCGAGTTAGAGAAGTTAACAAAAGAATTATATTTGCTCATTTCATTCATCTCATTAGAAATTCAGTACTATGATCAATTCAAAAGAAAATTCAGTTTCTGTGCTTTAGTCCTGTTTCATTAAAGTGAAATCACTGAGAATCATCTACGAATCACAAAGAGGAAAGTTAAATGCCCAATTTGATGACTAATTGATCTTTGTTTTTTGTTTTTGAAGTTTGAGCTTCCACTTACTTAAATTCTCTACACCTTTCTATATTTGAATCCTAACTAAATTCAAAAAACAAGTATTCCTAAACTATTTTTTAGGTTACAATTTTTGATATGGTTTTTAAAAACAAAAGTAGATATCAAAATAATGGAAATTATATATTGAAAAAGCAGTTATAGGCTTAAACTTAAGAAACCAACTGATTATCAACACGGCTAGCCATACAAGTTCTTACATTCTGGGTCTGTTGACGAAAATAACTGTTCTCGTACACAAGCTGCGAGACCTGTTTCTGCAACCTATCATTTTCCTCCATTAGAAGTCTATTCATAGCCGTCAGCTTCCTATTCACAGTCTGCAGGCGTGATGCCTCCTTCCTCTGCTTCTCTCTACATCTGCTCACAGCAACAAATGAAATCCTCAATTCCAGAAACAAAATTATGGGTGTTCCAACCCAGAAAGGGAATGATTAGAAACGATACCTTCGATTCTGGAACCAAACTTTGATCTGCTTGGGTTCGATATTGGAGAGAATTGGGAAGTCTCTAATGAGCTGCTGGCGGCGCATAGAACTGGGTTTTGGGCATTCATAATAGAGTCTCTCAAGAGCTTCCACTTGCTCAGGTGTGTATCTAACATATTTCCCATTATCCAGAGCAGCGTCCTTGCAGCTGGAGGTTACAGCCATCATTTCTCACTTGAATTCCCACAGAGACAGAACATCGAACACCTTTCAGCTATATCAAATTAAAATCCATTGTAAAGAAAGAAATAACAATCAAAATTACCAGAAAAGCAAAGACGCTTTTTAATCCAATCCAAGCAGAGTTGCAAATCAATCAGAGAACCCCGTTTGGTTCCTTCCACCAAGTCATAAAACACACATTTCCACCATAATCATCCAAAAATCCCCAAATGGCAGCTTCAGCAACAGTGAATTTGAAAAACGAGAAAAGAATTCGATTCACAAAAATGAAAAAGGAAAAAACTAGTAGAAGATGACACGATTGTTGGTCATGGGTCTTTGATTCGGAGATAGATATAAAAAGGGAAGAGTAAAATGGAAGGGAAGGTTGGAAAAAGAAATGAGACATAAACAGAGCTACAAAATTTCGATTTTGACATTCACACACTATTATAAAACGAAACCCATCTTTCTTTTTCGACAGTGTTGAATTTGCTGCCGTTGCCTTTAAAAATAAAAAATGTTGGGGTGTGTTTTTGGATTGGCAGTCCCCCACTCCGCACTTACTAAAATTATGGTATGTGTGTGTGTGTTCTTTTATCGAATGAATGCGAACAATGTATGGCGTGCTCTAATACTAATATTAATTTCAAAAAGTCTGTTTCTTTTTTATATCCTATTTTGGTTCATATCATCTATTCTTCAGTATTTCCATACCCTAAGCTTTTAGTTTTCGCCTACTTGTATTTTTTTGGTATTATCAAACTGTAAGCTTTTGGTTTTTGTCCATTTTCATTTTTCAATATGTAAGCTTTTATTTTTCAGCTTTTTGTCTTTAAGAATTTGTTATGTTATGAATAATATATATGTAGAAAAATGATTAATAGATATTTATGGTCTTTATTAGCTATAATCTAGATTCGTCACCCAATCTTTCCAAATTTGATATTTTATGTTTTATATATGAGTAAAAAGTTAATGAAAAATTATCGAAAGAGTTGGTGACGCAGTGATTTTATTGTTTGGTGTTAATCCAGTTCAAACATGTCACAGGTTCTTTATCATGGTATAGGAGTATGGTATCAGAGTTATGTCTTTAAGCACTTATTGCAGTATAATTATGGTCGACAACGTGATCAACGATAATTTGATGATTAATGAAATCTGCGCTATTTTTTTGGTGCAATAACACATCTTATTAGCAGTATGTTCTGTCCGACATAATGATTGGCGCTAGTTTGGCGATTAATAAAATTCGTGTGATTCGTGTGGTGCAATAAGTTCATTGTTAAAATTCGTAGGAAATGTATAACATATTTCTTGCTAGGAATACAAGAGGATTGAGATCCTAAAAAAAAAAAAAAAAAAACTATTTTAATCTTTCTCTCTTTATTTTTTTCCTCAAGTTTTTACGAACTATCTCAGTTTTAATTCAATATATTAAGTTTTAGATAATTGTTTTCAATAGATAATATAAATGTTTATAAATTTCAAATTGATAATTAAATAGTTAATTATGTATAACATATTCATCCATTTCAAAAATTTATGTATAAATGCATTAAATAAAATAATAAAATATATAAACAGGCGGTAAATAAAAAAATTAAGTTAAAAAATACATTGTTCATCTCCATCTTCATTTAGCTCAGTAAAACTTTTCATCTACACTAACTTATCCATTCCTCCCACTTATCCTGGGAAGAAAAATAGACATCTCAAAAATAATGATCAAAACTCTGGAATCTAATTTGCACATTATTAAGGAGTGTAAGGTGTCTATTAAGGTTTGGATTGATGTTTTCCCTTATCTTTCTGACTTTGGCTCTTTTTTCAGGTGTGCGGATTCAGGCTTCAACTTTTGGGAAGGAATTATTTCCAGAGTCCCAAACCATGATCTTCCTAAAGTCTTGATTGTCTTGTGGCAACTTTGGAGTCATCGCAATTATATTTTACATTTGAACCATGATGATTCTAGAGTGAATTTGCATTCTCTGATTATTAGCGCATGTAATTCTTATTCTCGTAAGGGGTTCATTGGTACAGGTGGGAAGCCGGAGCTTGTTGAGGAGAAAGCCGCTCAAATTATTTGGAAGCCTCCTCCGGCTGGGAAATGGAAGCTAAATGTGGATGGTTCATGGGATTCTCGTGGCGGAGTCGGAGGCCTTGGGTGGATTGTTCGCGATGATAGAGGTTACCCCTTGTTGGTTGGGGCGCAGAAGGGCATAAAGGCTTCGTCGGCTATTGTGATGGAAGGGTTGGCTTTGAAGGAGGGGATGAAGCATATATTGAATGCTTGCAAAGACTCTTTTCCGTCTATCTTGGTGGAATCTGATTCTCGTAATCTGGTGAATATTATTAATGGGATTTCCCAAGATATTTCTTAGCTCAACAATGTTGTTGAGGATGTTCTTGCTTAACTTCCTCGGTTTCATGAAATTTCGTTTTCTTTTTGTAAGCGGGATTGTAACCGTGTGGCGGATTTGTTGGCCAACCCAAAGGTGGTGCCTAACGCTTTATCTTTGTGTTTGAGTGGTTTTTCTCTGGATTGTGATCAGGATTATGTGGTTTGGGGGGAGCATCTCCCGAGAGAGGTGTTTGCTTCGTTGTTGTTAGAGCTTCCTAGCTCCTGTTTTTTATTCTAATGATATTCTTCTTCAAAAAAAAAAAAAAAAAAAAAAGTATAATTAAACTCACACTAATTGAAGCATAATAATACTCTTTATTACAAATTCAACCTTTTCTAATAAGTCTAATATTTATGAATTTTTATAATTAAAAGATGTCACTTTTATTGAAAGGAATTTTTTTTTTCAGTTAACTAAACAAAAATTAATTAAAAATCAAGCTTCATTAACGTCTTATATAACTCTAGTAATCAATGTAATGAGTTCGAATCTCTCGCCTCTTGATTTTTTTTTTTTTTTAATCATTATTAAATAGACAATTTAGACTAGACCAAACCAAAATTAATAATCATCTAATATCGCAATTCTATCGTAACCAAAGGTGATTTTCTAGCAACAATCGTGGTGATTTTTTAAACATTTCTAATGAACCATATCCTAATCTCACCCTTGAGATTAACTCGATTAAGTAACCATATAAATGTCCCCGAGGATGACACAGTTGGATGATGGCTTAGGTTCTGAAGGTATGCTTCTTTCAATATTTCAAGTTTGAGACTTAATTATCCGTGACATTAATTTATAGTTTTCATTCTTTTGATGTCTCTTGATAGTTGGCTTAGGGATGGGCCTGATTACTAGGGTGTTGTGAATTAGGCAGGCTAGACTTAGTAAATTGTGAACTATGATGTTAACTAGATTTAGTGCTCTGTTTATCTGTTTATTGTTGTGTCCATTGCATGTTGTTGGACCTGGTTAATAGTCTTATATATATTATAGCATGTCGGTTGGGCACGTATTACTTGCTAGATTCATACTACATTGTTGTTGCAGCCTCTGGTATATGTTTGTCTTTGACGATAAGTTGGCATGTTGTTTAGACATGGACTAATGGTTAGAGTAGGCTTTCTACAGTGATCGAGCAGTTGTATATATGACATGTGTAGAGAAACTTAATTACAAGCATCAAAATCAATCCTCATCGTCCAGATTGAAGACCCTGGTGTCATGAACACGTTAAAAAAATTTTAGCACGACTCCATCTCTCTTTTTCTTTTCTATTTCTTTCTCTTTTGAGGTTGTCGTTTCTCTCCTTGCTAATGTCATCTTGTGTCTATGCGACTCGCCGCAACAAAGCTTAAAACTCCTCTGTATAACAAATAATCTAAAATCCTAATTTAGGCATATCACAAATGTGAATAAAAACTAACCATTATAGTATAAGAATGGCATTGAGGAAAATAATTTGTGACTCAAAATTCATAAACATAGATAAATGTATTTTTAACACTAAAATGAATGATTGGATAATGATTTAAGGAGTCTTCTTTTTCTTTTCTTTTTTTTGTAGAGGTGGGTGACAAGAAAGGTAGGTTGGCGTTTTTCAAGAGAAAGAAAAAGGAGGCAAGTGAAAAATCTTAATTTTGATGGATTTACCAACCTAATTAACCACATTCCATTATTTTCTTTTAAAAAATTATGAACCCATTACTACTCGTTTTTCTTTCCCTAAAATATTCTACATACCAAAAAGAAAGGGGATTTCTCATCTATAGCACAAAATAATAATAATAATAAATCAAAATCAAAGAAATTTTATGTATAAAAATATTTTAAAAACATTTAATGTGTATAACAGAAAATTAGGATGGTTTGTGTAAAATTATTATGATGTCCCAACTTCAACCAATTCAGTTGATTACATTTAATCAGTAACTTTAGTTGATAGCTTTGGAATTATTTTTAAAATTTATTACATTATATTAATTGTACATCTCATATTTAAGAAGTTTATATATAAAATAAATCAAGAATACAGACTACAAATGTCCTGAACCTAGAATCTTGAAGAAGCATACCTTCAGAACTCAAACATTCAACCATCTGTGTTATCCATCTGGGACAATAATATATGAAATTTTGCATAACATATATGTTAATTATATTGAATTGATTTTTTTTTTTTTTTTTTTTGAATTGTATTATTATATATTATATAAAATTGTAGGATGTGTAACAAATTGGAGTACGCTCGTGATGATATTATATTTAGTTTTTATTTATCTTTTAAGTATTAGCTGCTTTTAGAAATGCATGAAAGTATTGTGGACTGATAATAAATATTGACAGTACATTCATGAAGAATATATATGAAGGCATTTTATTAACGACAAGAACATCTAATTATAATCTGGGGGCTTTGTTCCCGAAACTCCCTTCTGGAAAAGGTGAAGTAGATCGACCAGGTTACCGGAAAGGATCGGTCAAAATGAGTAGTATCTAAGGGGACGTTGTCCACTCACAAAGCACACAACACTTGGGCGCTTTACGGTCGGTGGCAACACTGAGAACAATAGCCTCCCGTTCCTAGTCTATGTGTTCCAACAATAGCAATAAGAACTACTAGAACCACCCCGTCTTAGCTGTTTTCGCCATGGCTAGCTAGATGTGGAGCTATATCTGCTACTAGTGGATCAACAAAGGCGACTCAAAATTGATGCGCTAGATAACTCCCGGACCTCTGTTAGAAAGTGTGGGCATCCATCTCAAAACCAATTGGCAATGAGAGGAGTAGTCCACTCTATCTTATATATATG
>JBBMEG010052542.1:0-14686 GCA_037832605.1 Cyclanthera cordifolia
ACTTCTTCCAATTTTTCAACCTAAAACATGAATTGTTAGCTCAATCATTGGAGAGCTTATACTTTGTAAAAAAAAAAAAAAAATCTTTATTCTCATGTCTAAACTGATGAAAAAAAATTAATTTTGCTTTTGGTTTGATTCAAAAATCTCGATAATGATTATCATCATTCATATACTCATTATTTATTTTTTTTAAACCAAACCAAATCAAACCAAACTTTGAATCTGCTTGTTTTAATAATTGGATAATAAAATATGTGCATCACTACTGTTTATTTCTCTATGAATCTAATTTTATTTAATAACTACCATTTTTCAGAAAATGTTTTTAGTTATTGAGATTTAGTCTGACTTTATAAAGGCCTGTCTATCATTAGATCATTCAAACTAATATTTTAGTAAAGTTAATTTCAATTCTAGAGGGAAGAACCACACCAACCATCCCAAACCGAATATATCAGTATTCAAATTTTAAATTTTATTGAACAAATTATGTGTGAAACATGAAGTTTTTTTGTTTTTTTTTTGAGATTACAACGATTGGGAGTGGGAGAATCAACTCGTGATCTCACGATCCTCTGGT
Source organism: Cyclanthera cordifolia (assembly GCA_037832605.1). Classification (NCBI taxonomy): domain Eukaryota; kingdom Viridiplantae; phylum Streptophyta; class Magnoliopsida; order Cucurbitales; family Cucurbitaceae; genus Cyclanthera; species Cyclanthera cordifolia. Next base: position 584 of record JBBMEG010052542.1, read on the forward strand.
GTATGCTGCTAAGTTATAGCTCTTTTGGCAACACGAAGCAATATATTATAATGGCAATTTTGTTCAGTAAATAAAAATACATTAAAATCAAATTGAAAAACAGACAGAAAGTTGAAATAAATCATTATACGTTGAATCTCAAAGAAAACCAAAGAAAACCAAATAAGACGTAACCAATGATTTTTATCTTTTACTGTACATCGATTTGCACCTGATTTTTTAAGAATCAAAGATATTAATTCGATTATCGATTTAATACAAAATCGACAAAAGCAAACCAAAATCACACCTACGTTTACGAAAAAAAAAAAAAAAAAAAAAAAAAAAAAAAAAAAAAAAAAAAAAAAAGCAAACAAAAGTGATATCAGTAAATAGTTCTGTTTATTTTGAAACAATAATCTCAATTTACATAGCTCACAGTATAAGAAGTGCCTTTTCCTTTAAACAAATCCATAGAAAAACCCTGTAACTGCAGAATTAACGAAGTTTAGGCATTTTTATATGCAGAAGGAGATGCATCAAGTTTGTCATCCACACATTCAACCCTGGGACTTGGAAAGGACCACGACCCGGAAGAGGATATCGATCACCATCAAAAGAAATCAGTTTTCTTCAAGGTGAAGGAAAAAGCAAAGAAATTGAGATACAGTCTAAGCAACAAGAAGAAGCACGGGGAAGACGAGAACACTACACCTTCGTGGGGTTATAATTTGGATGAGGACGAGGATGAAGATGAGGACACTAACGATGCTGAATATCTAGGAGCCCCGAGTAAACTTCTTTTCATTTACATGTTTCAAATTCTGTTTTTTTTATTTGAACTTGAACATCACTTTCTTCGTTTCATTTGCAAGTGTATGAATCGGAGCTTGCGCCTGAGTACTGCAAAGAGAATGCTAGGCAGCATCCTCGAGCCAATCCTGTGATTGCTGAGAATCATATTTTAGCGAACCTTGCCTCTAAACGAGACGAAAAAGTGGTTGTCGAGTCGTCTCTCGACAATGTTAAGACAAACGATTTGCCGTCTCTCGACAATGTTAAGACAAACTATTTGCCGTCTCTCGAAAATGTTGAGACAAACTTTGAAACTGCACCTGCAAATAGTACCATTACAAAAATCCAAGAAAAAGAATCTGCTAACCCTTCTAGTCCAAGCAAGACACTAACTGAAACTGTGACTGAGAAGTTGGCACCAGTTTATTCCACTGTTACTGATGCTACCCAAGCTCTTGCTTCAAAGATCCAAAACCTCACTGTATCCGCTCCATCGAACTCATCGGCCTATTCGTCACCCGCAACCCCAAATAAAGCTTCTACCCCAACACCTCAGAAGACCAGTTCTTCCCCGACGACCCCACAAGCATCAAAGCTAGGTAAAGGAATTGAACAGATATGGGACAAAGGAGTTTCAGTAAAGGAGTACTTGTTGCATAAGTTTGAACCAGGTGAAGATGAGAGAGCACTTTCTCAGGTGTTGTCCGATACACTGAGTCCAAGAAAAATGTCCAGAGATGTAGGTATGGTAGAGAAGGTGAAGGATGCCGTCAATTCTATGTTGCGGGATGAGGAGGCACCACAGACAAAGGCTACACAATTGGCTGCAATAAAGGTTGAAGGGACACCACAACCTGTGGCTGTACACTCGGCTACAAAATCTTCCTCACGACTTGAGAGCTCGCCGAGGCCAGTGGATGCAAAATCTACATTGCGAGCAGAAGCAACGCCACAACCTGTGGCTGCACACTTGAAATCATCAACACATGTTGAGAACTCGCCAAAGCCAATGGCTGCAAAGTCTTCATTGCGAGCAGAAGCAAAACCACAACCAATGACTGAACATTTGTCTGCAAACTCTTCGTCGTGGGCAGAAGAGGCGCCACTAGCATTACGGGCAGTACGTTTGTCTACAAAACCTTCATCACAAGCCATGACAGCACAGCAGACGACAATATCACAACCAATGGTTGCACATTTAGCTGGAAAATCTTCATCGAGTGCTCCTGTCTTTACCACTACCCACACAGGTGAGTCACTACAATTTCAATTCCTACTTCAAAGCTTGCATGTGCATATAATACATAATATAACAGAATAAAGTAATATTTTTCTCTGATGCAGTGGCCGAGGAAGAAAACCTTGAAAGAATACTCCAAGCCAATTAAAAGACATCAGAAGTTCTAGACAGACAGCAAACAATAAACAACTTACAACTATGTTTTCCTTACATTTGTTTGATTGAGTTCAGTAGCATTGTACCAATAATATGCTTCTGCAGTAGTTTTATTGCGGATAGATGCAAAGAATGCAAGGGATGCTTGTGTTCTAATCTTAGTTTCATGATATGTTCAGATTTGCAAGGAATGTTTGTTTCTACAAATAAGCGAGTTCGGAATTTCGTAAAACTTTAAACTCTTCGATTTAAATAAATATAGCCATACGCGAATAAGCATTTGATAGTGTCTATACTGCAGTCCAATGCTCAGCCCATTAAAATGCAATTTCTGAATTTAGTTCTCTTTCTCGAGCCAAAGACTAATTATACGACTTCTAAAAAATGGGCGATAATATAATTACTTACAGAAAGAAGCTGTAGAATTTAATCATACTGGTAATAAAATTTAGATTTACACATCTCAAGAAGAGAGAAAAGGATGAATACACCTATTCAATTCGAGACAGTTGTTCCTAAGCCACTTTATATTTGCATATTAAACTAATCGACAAACTCTCTTCAACGGAAGCAATGACCCATCAGTGATAAACATGCAGCAGAAAATTAGCAAATGTTAGGCAATTCAACGGATGCTAATATATGCTTATTATTGAAATCACATGAAGGTAAATTTGGTTATTACGTGAGTATCACTTCAAGATTTTGGATTCTATTTCTTCCAGACTTAGACCTTTGGTCTCAGGAACTTGGAGAACTACAAAAAGAAGTGAAAGCAATGCAATAGCACCAAAAAGAAGGAAAAGGTTTTCTGCTCCAAGCAATTCCTGTAAACAGAAATTTAAACATCTGTCGATGTCAACGACTCCAGAAATAGAGGGGAGAATGGTAAAGATTAAACAACTATTTTTAGAAAGGAATAAGTACGAGCGAAAATTTTCAATGGAATATTAACCTTCAGGGGTGAAAATGCAAATGTGACAATGGCATTTGAACCAAAATTAGTAAGAACTGCAAGACTGATTCCTTTCCCTCTAGTTCGAAGTGGAAATATTTCAGAGACCATAAGCCAACTGATAGGTCCAAAGGATATCTGCAATGGCATTTCAAAAAGTTATTATCATCCATTGCTGATAAGAAGGGCTAGCAAAATCAAGAATTATAGAAGTTCCGATTTCATTTTGAGTTTGTTTATAATTCAGGAAGAGTGGTTATATTTTTAAGGTTTGCATACAGGGAGAGAGATTCTGTTGAATTATTTAAACACACGGCATGAGTTTGAATTCAGGACCTTATGCTCTGATAGCACGTTGAATTATGTAAATCACCAGTTAACTTAAAAGCTTAAGCTGGTAGGTTAGGGTAAATTTAATTATATCAACTAACACTAATCAACATAAGCCCCAGAACTAAATAAGCAAAGAAAATTATACCTGGTAACAACCTACATACAAAAGCAAGGCAGCTACAGCAACAATGGGGAACCCACCAAGAAATTTGTAGTAGGCTGAAAGAAGAAGCAAGGAAAGCGCCTGCAATAATTTAAGATAGCGAATTAGAAAATCAAGCGAAGTAGACTAGAAGACTACTAGAGTAGAAATATCGCAAAGTAATGGATCAATGCTTACAATTCCACTAACACCTCCAATGAGCAAAGGCCTTCTTCCAAGATCATCAACTTTTAGAACAGCTACCCATGTCATAAGCAACTAAGAGAAGAATGATTGAAAGCAAATTATAAGAAAACCAGAAACAGTTATTAGAGGAAAAGAGAAACACTCTCTTCAAGATTTGGACTGTATATTACTATATTCTTTTAAATTATCCTGTGCACCTTAAACACCCCAATAACAACCGACACTCTAGTAGCATCAGAAGCAGCAGCAAATCCTGCATTCTTGAGACATAACAATACAACGATTATGTTTCATCAAAGAGTGGAAAAATTACATTCTTGAGTTATAATGGTAGAAAGTTTTGGTTAAGTAGAAAGAGAAAGAGGAGGATCAAAACCTGAAGAATGGGACCTGCATAATATAGAACGCTAGGCTGGCCAGTTATCTGTCACAAACGTAGAAATTCTAGACCACTTGAGTAATTTGTACTCTATGCTAAAATGATATTGTTTAAAACAAAAGAACTTCGAACATAATCAAATTTTAGGGATATCAAAAAACCTGCTGAAAGAGAACCAAGCCTCCGCCAATTACGAAGGCTTTCAAACTTGGGCCTTGAAAGACCTCCCAAATACTCCCTTCAGATTCCTGCTCTGAATAGGCAGATTTCAAGGAGACAAATGTTTCTTCTATTTGCTTCTCAGATACATTATCACTAGGAGATCGTCCTCTCAGTTTACTCAAGGCCACAATGGCTTTCTCTTTAGAATCCTGTGTAGGTGCCTTACCTTGAACGGCCCTGAGAAGTAGCCAACGAGGCGATGGAGGGAGAACCCACATTCCTAATCCCATTAATAGAGCAATCGGTGCACTAAGCCCATACATGTATCGCCACCCTCCAACTGTATTAATCTGAAGATTTCCAACTAAATAGCCCAACTGCATGATATTAATGTCTTGAAAAGTTAGATAATACTCAAAATGCATTCTTGAAATGGAAGTAACTTAAACAACACAGAAAGTTTTATGAGCAGTACCAAAATTCCTAGAACTATAAACAGCTCCTTCAAAGATATTAAAGTTCCACGAATCTGAGATGGACACGTTTCAGCTATATACAAAGGAGCCCCATGCATGGCCTGTTGCGTCAAAATGAACCAAAGCTAGTTATCTTTATCAGAATGTTCTTGTAGTCTAGGGGACTATGATGGAGAGCAAAGCAATAAAATTACCAGACCAATACCAAGGCCATAGAGAAGTCGTCCTGCCAGAAGAACCGCTAGATCGGGGCAAGAAGCAGTGGTCAGGCTACCAAGTGCATAAAGTGCAGCTGCTATAATTAGTTCCCTCCTCCGTCCTTTAACACCAAATAGAAAGAACCAGTCAAGTCAAATTTACAAGAAGCTTCAAGCTTGAGGTTATCACACCAATCACCTACCGAGAAAATCTGCAACTGGGTACACAAGCAAGGAACCAAGAAGAGCTCCATACAGAGAACCACTAACCTAAACTCAAGGAATTCAAGACAGAAAAGCTTTAGAAATACTTGCATCACAGTTTTCAAGTTTTTGATTCAACAACGAACTTGAAACCTCTTAGTTACTAAGTTATACGAGATGGCACTAGATTGGCATCAAAGTTTACAATTGTAAGTTATGTACATGTAACTCACCACCAGACCAAGTTGAACGGCAGAGATGTTGAACCAACTGGTGCCACTAAGCTCGGGAGACTGACATTTTCAAGTAAAGCAAAAAACTCAAAAGTTCATGAGCTGTAAAGGGTAACTTCTCAGCAAGAAAAGGAAACCAGATTATGCAAGGACAAATGTAGAAGAACCTGCAATGAGAGGGTAGCTCCAGAGGTGGCACCAATGTCATATCCAAACAACAAACCTCCTAAGGCAGGGAATAAGAACCTAATGATGCATAAATTCGACGAGGCAAATCGCCAATTCAATAACCCAAAAAGTAAACAAAAGAAGGTACCAACTAGCTAAAGCCAGACCCAATTAATGAATTGACCTCACGTAGTTCTTAATCAATAAAAGCAAACCCCATAAACCCATAATTTCGTTCAACAAACAGCACAATTAGATATCAGCAATGAGCACAAAAGAAACGGAAACGTACGGCAAAATGATAGAAAACCAAGAAAACTCTTCTTTGCTGGATACATCAGAATCAAACGACTTGGTTTCTTCATCCCCAGACGAATAATCAGCCCGATCACCACCAACCTACATAACAGACAAGAATTGAAGCAAAAAACTCAAGCAACAGACCAAATTCAAATGGAATCTAGCTGTATTCGAACCTTCGCGATGAACCTAAGTTTGCAACCGGATGATGAAATTGGGTTATGGAACAGAGCCTCGAATTTACCACTGAATGATGAAAGTAAGAATGGGGTAGTGCGAGCATATGAGAAAAGAACTCGTGGACTCTTCACTTGGGGTTTATGTGATTTTGAGAGAGAAAGGCTATGGCTGAAGAAAGGTCGAATTGAAGCGCAGCAAGCCATGGCAGAGCGATCGCAGAGAGATGAATTTGGAGGTTGTCGCAGTGGTGCCACTCCATTGAATGTTATCTATTGTGTGTTGAGAATCTTGTGGCCTCCTTTCGCTCCTATTTTCTTATGGTGCTGTCTAATTATTTATGATTATAAATTTTGGTTCTTACACGATAATTATTTTGTTTTTCTTTTATAAATTTTAAAATTTAAGTTTATGTTTATCATCTTTTCCTTACGTAAGTATATAAATTATAATTAAATTTCATAAACTAAAACAAGTAATTAAAAGTTAATTTTGTTAGTTTTCAGATTTTGATTTTGTTTTTAAAACACAAGTAAGAGGTAAGTATCAAAATCATGAAAATTATGGGTTGAGTAGTAGTCATAAGTTTAAATTAGTTCTTATGATAAATTTATATTTAAAATTAATATTAAATGAAATTGGTTCGATAATTTTAATAATTTTGATACAAGTAAATAAAATATGTAAACATATTAATAAAGTTTACAAAGAAAGATGATATATTTCTTAAGAAAAACTAACATTTTTTTAATAAGGACCAAATTTAATCTTTTTGAAAATTTATGGATTAAAATTAAACTTTTGGAAGTTAATGGATCAAAATAGAACAATTTTAAAAATTCAAAACTAAAATAGAACAAACTTGAAAGTTTATGAACTAAAATGAAACAAATGTGAAAACATAACGACTTCAACTATAAATTTTTTTAAGAAAATTGCACTAATTGTTTAGGTAATAATTACCTTCTTAAAATTTTAATTTGATCAAATTTATTGAATTTTTAAATTTTGTTGGTTTGTGCAATTTTAAACATAATTGCACTAAATGTTAGTATTTTAAATAGAATATTATAATTCAAAAGAATGAAGGTGAATGGAATGCAAAGAAAAATGTGCTAGAAATATGAAGACTTTTGCATGCATTTATACAAATAAATTATAGAATTAAACATATAACTACATTAAATAATATTAAAGTATTGAAATTAATGAAGACTTTTGCATGCATTTATACGAATAAATTATAGAATTAAACATATAATACATTTAATAATATTAAAGTATTGAAATCTAAAAATAAAATTTCCTCTCACTATAAATGCCATATCTTCATTCGCTAATTTCAACTACAATTTGAGTTCATTCCGTACCATTTCCTTATCATCTAACCTTTCCTACCTTTAGTTTCAAGAAGCAATTTGGATTTATAAAGCAATATTTGCGTATTGGAGATCATAATTAATATAAGATGAAAAGATGGGGGAAGAAAAAACAGATCGAAGGTAAATCAATTAAAAAAAAAAAAAAGAAAAAAAAAAGCATTTGCTATTGGTTTTTTTTTTTTTTTTTAGTATGATATCATTCATAATTCATATTTAAATATCATTTATCTATCATTGTATAAAATAACTACACATATGTAAATCCAGATTACTTCTAAAGATATTTCCTACATTTTGCATTTTATTATTATATTATCATTTTCATTTATAAAATTAAGATTAAATTATAAAACATACCCAAAATTTTGAAGTTTTTGTACTTTGAAAAGTTTCAAACAAACGCTTAAACTTCATAAAATGTTTAAAAAAATATTCCTGTCATTGAATTTTTATGGAAGCTATTAAAATTTGATTAAAAAAAAGTTCCTTAAACTTTAAAATTTTTTTAAATTATCCTTGATTTTAAAGATTATTCAATTGTTTAAACAATTAATATTGATGTATAAAAGAAATTCATGAGTTAAAAAGTACAATTAAATACGTTTGTATTTGAAACAAAACGATTAACAATTTTATAAAAAGATTAACGATATAAATTTTTTATACTCAATAATATTTTTGAAACTTTTTAAAGTTTATATTCATTTTTTTAACCCAAATTTATAGCAGAAATATTTCAAAAACATTTTGTGAAGTTGAAAAATATTTTTGAAATTTTTCAAAAAATTGATAATGTAAAAAAAAAAATCTCAAAGTTCTTAATAATTTAACCTAAAATTAAAGTCATAATAATTATAAGCATCCAAAAAAGAGAAAAAAGCAATGACTAATTTTATTTTCTTTGAAAAGAAAGTGAAGACTAATTTTGGATGGTTTGTGTGTTTTGATTCTAAAATCCTACAAACATTCAATTAATTTCTTTCTATTTTTATAGTTAATTCCAAAATGTAAAGGTTGAACATTAATATTAATTGCTTTCTTTTTTCTTTTTTTTTCTTTATGGAAATTGAATATAAACAAAATGCAACTATGAAACAGAAGATCAAGATAAAGCGATGAGCTCAAATAAACAAACTACAGATAGGATATCTTATGAATGCAGTATTTGCAAGAAGAAATTAAAAAATGGAAATGCTTTAGGAGGTCATATGAAAGTACATACATCAAAAGATCAGAAGACCAAGCTCAAGTCATCGACATCGACATCGACATCGGCACAGCCGTCATCGAGAATGACAATTCTAGATACCTCAACGGTTGGGAGTGAGGTGGATTTTGAGCTTAGATTGGGATCAAGATCTGAGCCTAAGAATTCAAATGAGGGCCAAAAGTTGGAGATGGATCTGGAGCTTAGATTAGGACCTTCAAATCCATCATCAAACTACTACTACTAAACGTTTAGTACTTCATTTGAATTTGTTGAAACTCACGTTCGAACTTATTGATCTTTACCCAAAAAAGTAACTATTAATTGGGAATACATTTATCTAATATAAACTTTATAGTATTTAATGACGTTTTTTATTTTCTCTACATTGTCTCGTCGCTTAATGTGAGTAATATATTGGCGTGTTTAAAAAATAAATGTCTTTTATATGTTAAAAATGTGAGTTTGTAATATTCGGTGCAATTATAACATATTATAATGTGAGTTTTTAAATATTAAAAAGTATATGAATGGTATTAAATAATGTTTTGAGTTTTTTATTGACGAGAAAAGTTGAACATGTGTAATCTTGAAGTTACTCTTGTGTTCTTATTTTGGCTATTAGTTTTGAGAAGATTTCGTAATCGAACAATACGCTCATTTTGGAAAAAATAGAAACTTCTAGGGATATTATGAAGCACTATGCTTGTATGGTTGATCGTTTCTGGCGTGACAACCGATTGGATGCAGCAGCCAAGATTGTAGAAGATATGCACACTGAACCAAGCGATAGTATTAGGTTATCAAGCTTGAGCTCGTATGCAGGGAATTTTATGTACTTTTAGTTGATACTTATCAAGAAGCTGAAATGTGGGATGGGGTAAAGAGAGTGCAAAAACTTGTTGATTCTTGTGAATTGCAAAGGGTTACGGGTAGAAGTTGGATCGAAGTACGCAGTGCCAATGAGTTTAAGCCATAGGTAGTGCAGCTTCATGCGTTGTTAGTAAATTTATCAAAGAAGATGAAGCAAAAAGGACAGTTGCCCAATCTCTCTCAAATAAACGAAAGTTAAATATCAGGATCCTATGACGTGGTGTTGAATAAGATTAGCACCAAATAATAAAACCAATCCGTCACTAACTCTTTCGATAAACCTCAAATTCCATTGAGTTATGGCTTCTTTAAGGTGTGGTAGTAAATTATAACATATATTTTTGTGAACTTATTAGTTGAATATTAAATCAAGTTGTTCTAGGAATATGCATTAATCAATAATAAATAATTTATAATTTCAAATCTCTTTTCTTAGGATGTATTTGATCAACTAAATTTAGAAAACAACATATGCCATAAACAAATCAATTTCAAAGTAGAGATTTTTGTCAATTGGTCTCGATAATAGTTATTCAACTCTTAAATTTGTATTTGTTAAATCCAAATTAGTATAGAATAGTCTAATGATCAAAAAATTAAAGTCTTCCGTATTTGTGATTGATTCAATTTATGCGGTCACTTAAAATAAATTTCTTCAATTCATTGACTAAAATTAAAATACATTTTCAATACTACCTAAAAAAAATTATTTGTTTTTTCTATCGCAATAAACACTCATTTATTTATCTCATCCTTTATCTTCTCTTTGCACCAAACACCTACTTACTCTCTTCTTCTTTTACTCCCCTTCCCTTTCGCATCTCTGTCTAGCAAGAGCCCTTAGTTTAAAAAAAAAGTTAATGGGGGCGTTTAGTATACAAGTTGGCGTAACACGAACTTTGATAATGGGTGTTTGACCGACAAATTAATAAGCACCTCGGTTTTCGCTTTTACTTAACTCGGATTACAGAGTCGAAATCCGAGCAACTATTCATCTTCCTCGCATTATTTTTCTCTATCTTCATATAAATTAATTAATATAAAATGTTTTGAGGATTACTATTTTCAGAAAAGCTTAGGGAATAAGACGGTGATGAGGTGAGATGATGGGGAAATATTTATTTCATTCTCACCTTTTCTATTGTACTAGCTTCTTTTTCCTCTAATTTCTAAATAAGTTTCTTCGAATGCATAGGAATTGATCTTAAACTAGCCACCCGAGAGGATCTTGTTGCAAATTCAATAAATTTCTAATATTTTAAAATCAATTAATAGATTCATTATCAAATAAAAATTAGTTCATCCAAATTTGCATTTCAATTTCATTACAAAAAAAAAAATTAAACGACTCAAATTACCTTAACATTCATGACAAACACAGTTTAAGAGTTTAATTAAACCCTACTTAATTTAATCTCGTAATTCTTTTGAAGCCTTTTCCTTCCAAAAGAGGAGTGGCTTGGGAGGCTATAACGTGCTCAAACATACGTGAATAATTTTATTTTAGAGAGAGAGAGAGCTCCACAAATTAAAAGGCAAAAAACGGTGGACGAAGAGAGAGAGAGAGATTTGAGATTCCCTTGTTCCACCTGTCTGTGTGGCCTGTTTCTCTCTTCCCATCTTCCATGGCCGCTCTTCTTGAATCTGCCTGGCGGGTATTGCTTTTTCACTTCTTAATCTTCTTCTTTCCGCCGTAGATTTGCTCTTGTTTTTTTTTCAAACACCAGTTAGATTCTAAACTTCTGCAATTACTGTACTATATGGTGTTGTATGTGGATCGTGCTGCAGATGAGTTTTTTTTTTTTTTGGCTAGTGGGTTTTCATTTGGGCTTTTGAATTTCACTTTTCTACTTGTTAATTGATCTTGACGTGAGAGTGGCATTAGGGTTTTCATGTAATTTTGAAGTGAATTTCGTATTCTAAAATAGGATCTCGATGTTGAGAGTTGATGATTTGATCGTTTGATCTGTTCCATGGAGCTGTGCCCTTTTTTTTTCAGATTTCTTTATCTATTTTTTCCAATTGGAGGGTTGAATTTGACAACATTGACGTACTGGAGTGTAGAATTAGACTATTGTTCTTTATACATGCGGTACTTTCTTTGATGAATCTTTTTCGTTTTCTTCCCATGATGCAGTATTTGATCACTAATTTCAGTGATTTTCAACTAGCTTGTTTTGGAAGCTTCATAATCCATGAAAGCGTTTTCTTCTTATCTGGACTTCCCTTTATTTTTCTGGAGAGAGCAGGATGGCTGAGCAAGTACAAGATCCAGGTTTTCTTTTTTGCTTCACCACGAATTTCATTACTACAAGTTCTTATGGATATTTGAATTAGATTTACCTTCGTCGTGTGTGAATTTGAACTGAATAGAAATTACCAGCACTTTAACTAGTTATAATAATCATTTATTTGAGAAAATCACAGGAAAGAATGAAAACTTCAAGCTCTACTTCTCTTTGATTATTCTTTCTATAAAGTAGAACAAAAAAGAGACTAGAAGAAAGAACTGTTTCTCATAAATTGCCCTGTTCTCAATAGTGCTGATACTTATGGATGCAGACAAAGTTCCTATCGACTGTGTTTTTCATTTTATCAACGAAAATTTTTTTGTTTTCAAAAAAGAATTAAGTTTATTATGTTTTTTGTAGGCAAAGAATAATAGTCCTGCAGCACAAGGAAAATGCATTTCGCGTCTACTTCTGTATCACTTTGGTGTAAATCTACCAGTTATGATTGTTTCTTATCCTGTCTTCAAGCTTATGGGCATGAGAAGCACTCTTCCATTGCCATCCTGGTATATACTGGCTATTTATGTCCTAAAGCATATAATTTAGGTGTTTTATCCAGCTAGGTTTTGTTTACTTTCATTTTCTTTCTTCTTCTCTTGGGTCGTATCAATACCCTTTGATAGAATTTCATTTGGTTGGGGTTTCATTTGATATAGGAAAGCAGTTTTCGGGCAGATAATATTTTACTTTATTGTGGAGGATTTTGTTTTCTACTGGGGGCATAGAATTTTGCACACCAAATGGCTGTATCAGAATGTGCACAGCGTGCATCATGAGTAAGTGAGATTTATATCGAAAATTAACTTATGTTCTGGCTTTTCCCATGTCATGGGCTGTATTAAGTTGCTTCTTAACTGCAGATATGCTACACCTTTCGGACTAACATCGGAATATGCTCACCCTGCTGAGATCCTATTCCTTGGATTTGCCACCATCGTCGGTCCTGCTCTTACAGGTCCGCATCTAATGACTCTGTGGTTATGGATGGTACTTAGAGTGCTAGAGACAGTTGAGGCTCATTGTGGTTACCATTTTCCTTGGAGCCCTTCAAACTTCATACCTTTATATGGAGGGTGAGTCCATTGCAATTTAATTGTTTTAAGAAGAATATGTGGGTTCTGTATCCTGAAATCGGCTTTGCTCTTTTGCTTCACAGTGCTTACTTTCATGATTATCATCATCGTTTGCTTTTTACAAAATCTGGCAACTACTCATCAACATTCACTTACATGGACTGGTAAGTTCTGGTTGGAAACACGTCCTATCGTTTATTTTATTGGTTTGAATGTGGTGACATTAAAACCAGATTTGTGGTACCATAAATTCCACATCTTGAAGTTTTTTAGCCTAAGGTCGATTGTTGTGTTGGTAAGATGAAGAAGGAGAAAATTTTGATTATGGAAATGAGAGTTGGAGAGCATCATTGCACACGTGCAAGTTTTCATCTACTTTACACCATTTTACCTATAGTATCTGAAGTTAGAATGCCGCCTAACAAGGATAGTGTGTTGCAATATGAAAATAAGAACACTTGACCTCTCCTTGAGTATCCTAACAGCTACCCAAGATCTAAAACCACTCGACAATTCCACGCCTTCTATCAAACATTTCCCTTCTATTTATTCTAACTACTCCCTAACTAATGACTCTTATGCCCTTGCTAACAACCTACTAATACTAATATACCCCTAACTAGTACCTTCACATTCACATGTTTTGAAGACTTTAGCCAAAGTTTTTATGCAGTTGGATTATCTTGATTGAATAGAAAGGAAGATAGATAGATAGAAATTTTTTTATTGAACAAAATTTGGGAGCAGGAGGATTCAAACCTGTAACCTCATGATTATTAGGTTATACAAGATTTCGTTAGAGCTCTGCTCTTGCTGACAAATAGATTGAAGTTTTGATTAATTTTGGTAGGTGCAATGCTAAGCTTGCTCTTGATTTGATCTTTCATTGAGAAATACACGTTGATCAATGTTACATTGATGAAGGTTATAATTATTATTATGATAGGTCTACGTATGTTTTGACTTTGAGCATCTTATGAGGCTGGTAAAGTGAATGACAGTCATATCTATATATGTAATTCACGTTTTTTTCATGCGACTTTGCTGTGCATATTATCGATAATTGCTGTGCATGGAAAAAGGATACGAATACTGACAAGATGTTTCGACTTCTTTGATGGGCAGGATATTTGGAACTGACAAGGGCTTCAGAAATTTGGAAGCCATAAAAAAG
>JBBMEG010052573.1:0-16350 GCA_037832605.1 Cyclanthera cordifolia
ACGAAAGACACATTTAAAGCTCGTTTGGACTTGCAAGATCTTAAAATTAGAAAAGATTTATACTTAAAGAAGCAAGGAGACAAGTTTGTCAAACCGCATGCCACTTATACTTTGACAAGTGAAGAGGGTGAAATTTTTAAACTTCATCAAATCAGTTAAATTTCCTGATGGTTTTGGATCAAATATTTCAAGTTGTGTGAGTGTGAATGAAGGGAGATTTTTTTTGTTTGAAAACGCATGACTGTCATATCCTTCTACAATGACTTATCCCTATCGGTATTAGTAAATTCTTGCCGAAGGAGATAACTACCACTATTGTTGAGTTATGTGCTTTCATCACTGATTTATGTTCGAAGACACTTCGTGTAAGTGAGATAGATCGGCTACAAGAAGAAATAATTATAATTCTTTGCAAATTGGAGAAAATATTTCCACCAGCATTTTTTAACGTAATGGTGCACTTAATTGTACACTTTCCGTACGAATGCAAGGTTGTCGGGCCAGTTAACTATAGTTGGATGTACCCATTTGAGAGAAGTTTAGGTACTTTAAAGGCTCTTGTGAGGAACAAAGCTAGACCGAAAGGTTGTGTAGCAGAAGAGTATGTGATGAACTAGTTTCTAAACTTCTGTTCATCTTATTTTAGTGGGATGAAGACTAGGATAAACAGGAAGGAGAGAAATGGCAATCATAATCCAAATATTGAAATATTTAGGAAGTATGAGGTATACAGACAGAATGTTAGACCGTTCGGCAAGGCATCAAATATTATCTTAAATCCAGTGGATATATAGAGGCTACATTGATATATTCTAAATAACTGCGACGAAATAAGTACTTGTCTTACGTAAGTATTTTGAGGTAATTTGAATTCTTTTCTTTCGATAGTTATGCGACATTCACAATAATTAATATTTATTTATTTCATTTGTTGTAGTAAACATTTGGAGTTGATTCGACCAAGTATAAGGACATCAGATGATTTATATAAAAACACGAACAAGACTTTCCTCACTGGTTTCAAAAAGAAGTACTAGAAATACGTAAGAGTGGAAACAAGTGTGATAATCTTTACGCAATGGCTATGGGACCTAGTTCATTATTTCGGTCGTATACAACGTGTATAGTAAATGGAGTCCCTTATACTACAATAATGAATGATGCGGGACATGTTACACAAAATAGTGGAATAATGGTTCATGGAGAAAGTGGTACTTCTGACGGTTCAAGCAATTATTAATGTGTACTTACAGAAATATTAGAAGCATCATTTAGTTGTGCACGAAAAGTAATGATATTTAGATGCGACTGGTATAACACAGACAATAAAAAAGGAAGATATCACACTCATTTGGGTTTAAGAACCATAACATTTCACAATATTGGTTTAAAAATGAGCCATTCATCCTTGCCAGCCAAGCTAAACAAGTCTTCTATATCTACGATATAAAACATTAAAAATATTTGAAAGTTGTTCAACAAGTTTATATTAAAAGTTTATGGGATATCCCTGAAGTTGAAAATAGGGAAGTGGTGGACGGACTGATTGATCAGGTTGAATGCATACAACATGAAGGTAGAAATAGAGTGGACGAGTCTATAGAAGATAACCAGTTGTGTAGGTTAGATATTGTTGATCTAACTACATTCGATGAAGCGATTAATGATGATCAATTGGAAGATGCAAATTAATTCATTAATGACGACGACGAGGATGTTGAACTTATTGATTCATAAGTATTAGCTTTTTATTTCTTTCCATTATTAGTGTTATACTTATTATGTTGGTTTGGTTACTTACGAAAATATATAATGCTAACTCTTATAGGTTATCATTATGCCTGCTGGTTTGAGAAGTAGAGCGGACTCAATGTTCGATGACATTGAAAATGAGAACTTCGTCCCGGCTACTATTGGTTCGGGTCATGAAGTTGGAGGTGATAGAGTTTATGAACCATGTTACTTTATGTTCTATATTTCCAGTCATTTACTAACATTTGTAAAACAGCTAATAGTACCGGTCGCTCTCGTGGACATTCCAGGGGAGAACTATTGAATAAGAGAGTGGGAAAGGAAGGAAAAATAAAAGTCGAATTCAGTGAAAGAAATAAAAAGGCAATAGGGAAAGAAGCCAACACTCTCAGCAATCAGATAGGAGTACTAGTACGAGAGTCGCTTCCTGTTCGTGCACAGGATTGGTCTGAGATTATTGAGGCCGATATTGAACTCGTCAAGCAAAAACTACTGGTAAAGTAACATTCTTATTTAGTTTTCAGTTTTATAGAATAGATTTTTAACTTCAATTCAATGGCTAACTGCATTTCAATGAATATTGAAACTCCAAAAGACACATTTCGAACTGGATTTGGATAATCCCACCGTCAGTTCTAGTATCGAGAGTACGATGCAGAACATCCTGAAGGACCATAGGTACAAAATGTACAAACACTACATGTATGTTTATGTCTAATTTTTTTTTTCAGTTTATGTTAACTACTTTAGTTTTTTCTTTAAGGAATACGCCTTTTGATGAGAAACGCATTAAACCCTATCATAGGGTAACTGATATTAGTGACTGGGAGTACCTCTGCAATCGATGGGAGTCAGAGGAATGGCAGGCTAAGACTGAGAGAGGCAAGAAAGCATGAGCAGAATTGTCTTACAACCATCACGCCGGCCCAGTTTCATTCGTGAAAACCGTCGAAGATGTATGTCTTTATTTACTTCATTTGAATTAATGTATTTCCTATACGATAATTATGAAAATAATTTATTATGTTTATGAATGTAGAAAATGGCAGAGGGGAAGAAGAAATGGTTCCAATCGAAGTCTTCAAGGCTGTGCGCTATAAAGTGCACAACAATGAAATTGAATGTCGTTGGATTAGTGAACCAGTAAAGGAGTCTTATGTAAGTTCATTATTTACTTAACATAAATGACTTAGAATGCTTTAATTTATATATAATTTTATGATTCACGAGAAGATGATCAAGTTGCAGGATGAATCAATTGAAGTTGGAATGCCCCTAACTCAACAAGAAGTAGGTGAACAAGTGCTAGGTACGCGTACAGACGAAATTAAGGGCATGACCTACTTTCCGCCAGAAAAAAGAGGAAGATTACTCTTCTATTTCAAGGGCTTCCGCTGCCTCAACACAACGTGAGATGGCCGAGAGAATGACAGCTGTATATGCCTAAAACATACAGTTACGTTAAAAAATGACACAAATGACTGAAGAACAAGCTAGGATAACTGAAGAACAAGTTAGGATGAGAGAGCCACAACAAGTGATGAATAAAACACAAGCAATTCTTCTGGCCCAACTAGCTGACCTTTTAAAAAGGTTCGACGGTGGTGGCTCGTCATCCAAGTAAAAAAGTAAATTTCTTGCTTAATGTTGTTTAAGAAATTGTTTAAACATTGTTCTGGCTATCCTGCATTAAAGATAGCCACTATTTTCGAATATATGTTCTTTCTTGCAGGTTTAAATGTTTTGGGTCAATTCAAAATATACTGTTATACTGCCGAAATTTCTAGAAATAATTTAGTTTCTAGAAATAATATAGTTTCTGTTCTATTCTCGATATTCAAGTTTTTTAACATTCATATTATTCTGGCTTATTGTAGGTAAAACTGGATCGAACCTGTATGCATGCCATCACCATCTCGATCATGTTATCTCTAGGGACTAGTTGAGGTTTTTTTACATTTCAAAAAATGTCATCACTAGGACTAGTTTAAATTTTATTAACATTTCAATTCTAGGATGTTTGTTTATCATTACTTTATGTACACTTTAATTGTATTGAATGCATATATTGATAGAAATGTTGAGAGTGAATTCTGTTTATCTTTCGATTTTGAAGTTATATTTTCTTTTCAAAAATGGAATCATAAACAAACTAATTGATTTTTTTTTAATAATTACCTAAGGCGACGGAAGAGTTCTGTTGCCTCAGATATCTAAAGTGATGGAGTACGCCTCCGTCGCCGTAGACGAGTATCTAAGGCGGCGAAAAAAATCTGTCGCCCTAGGAATCGACGGCGACGACATAATCTTATCTAAGGCGACGGACGTGTTCCGTCGCCGAAGGTGTCGACGGCGACGAAAGAAATCTCCGTCACCGTACGTGGGTAAGGCGACGAACAACACGTTCGTCGCCGATGGGGACAAAAACTGACAACAGAGTAATTTTTGTGTCATTATAGATTAAGGCGACAAGGTTCAGACTACGGAGGTGGCGACGGAGTTTTTGCGTCGCCATAGGCTAAGGAGACGAAATTTCATGCCTAAGACGACGGAATGTTCCGTCGCCGAAGGTATTCATTCTTGTAGTGCTAGATGGCTTGTCCAAATAACATATGTGAGAAAAATCAACTCAAAGAAAATGCAAGTTGGTTGTTCTCAACCATTACAATCTTATTGTATGGAAAGAAATAATGATCAATCACCTATGATGCATAGAGAACCAATGAGGTATGCAAATGAGATTTTTGAAAGGCCAGAAGTCATTAAAGAACTTATTGCCCATCCCGATGATCAAGACATAGAAGAAGTAAGTTGCATATTATGAAATTAATTTTATCATTTATTATCAAATTAATATCGATGTTCACTCTAACTATGTTTGTTTTGAAGGGTGTGACATCGCAAATTGCGATTGAAAATATATAAAAATATTCTTGCCATTGGTACAATTTATAAATCGAGCGGCACATCCGCTAAGATTCATGCTCTTCCACTTAGAAAGTACAACATCCGCGTCCTGGTGGATTTAATAATTAGAAACAATAAGGATTCGACCCGCCAATTTCTCTAAACGACGAGCTTTAATACTTTGGACAAGTCGTTAACACTTTTGTGCCATGACCATGTGCATGGATTATTAAGAAAACTAATGTATCGAAAGATGTATTTAATTTTACATTTCTTGTTTATAGTATGTACCATATTATTAATTTATGTAGATAACACAGTTTATATTTTGAACTTGCTCAATTAGTAAACGCCCGAAGAGAGTTTAGCCATATCGTAAATACGTAAGTTTCTAAAAAATAACATTTTTATTTTAATTAGCTTATTATCCTAATGTTTTACTTTTATTCTATAGTTCTTATTAGTGGTGGCAATCAAAAAATGGGTAATGGTCCACAAAACTAACATGGAAATCTGTGAAGGTAAAACCAAATCATTTATTTCTTTTGTTCTAATTTTTCATGTATAATTATTATAATAAAATGATAAATATTGTTTCACTAGTGCCCTCATCAATTGAGATCAATAGTGTGTGGATATTATTTCCAAGTGTACATATGAAAGATGATATCCAGCACACGCACACCCATAAATAAGCTTGTAAGTTTTTATTTTACACACTCACATTTTTAGTCAATATATAGTTATGCACATCATTTTGTTTATTAATTTGACAATATTTTAGATTTTTTATGCTTTAGTTTAACACCATAAAACCATACAACCAAGAAGATATGGATGAAGTACGTGTGAAATGGACAGACTTCGTAGGTAGATATTTATTACTAAACAAAGACTAATTAGTGTCACTTATTCTACTGTTAAATATTTGTTGTTTACTTATGCTATCCTTTGTATATATGGTGATAAACTCCAACGTTGCTTGCTTTTACAAAGCTAGAGGTCCTTCTAGGATCCTTGTAAAAACTCACGAATATGAAAAAACTCAACACTTGATTCTAACCAAGAGTCAAATTATAATGGTGAATACAATCTTAGATATCACTTAGAACCTATGAAGATCACTCTTAGATCGTAAGACAACTCACTCCAGAATTAGTTTGATCAAGACCAAGCAAATAAATTGATTTTACATTCAAACATAAAGCAAGATTTGAAAAAAAAAAAGACAACGCCAAATGAGGTCAAGAAAACTCAAGTTTTGATCTCAATATTATCCCTAAAATGAGGTATTACAAGCCCTTCTTAAAGGCTAGAATTTCGTGCATGGCTTGGAGTACAAAAGGTCTAAAAAAACTCTTAAATGCACTTTGTGGAAAATAAGACCTAGGAAGTCAAAAGTCAACTGTACATTTAAATGCTAGACAAAATTGTAGATTGGCTTTAAATACATCTAACAAACTCATCTAAAAAGTCTATAGCAAATATGAGTTTGTTTGACAATGTCTGAAATTAAAAAGTACAAACATATGAAATCTGGAAAACTAGTATTTAAAATTCTGCATTGTAAGTTTATAACTCTAAAATCTTCTTTTTCCTATTTCATGTAGTTTCTCCTTCATGAAAATACTAGTTGGTGATTAGATTTATATCATATTGTGTATTTTCTGGATGGACGAAGTCCTAATCTATATATTGTGTATTTAGATTTCTTGTAGAACATTAGTTTCATTTTTGGAATTTACAAGTTAGGAAATTTTTTAGTAATCTTAATGTTACATTGGTTATGCTACCAAAGTTTCAGTTAATTTCAAAACTTATAAGTTACATTAGAATACTCTGTTAGAGATGAGTTCGAAGGTGAGAAAAAACTAGGTAAAACTTTGATGGTTTGGCATTTTCAAGGTATTTTCATTGAAATAGACAAATCATCACTTAACGTTTTTTTATACAAGTTTTGCGATTTTTAATATCGGCCACAAATGATGACACGTCATGATTAACAACAAAATGATGTATGTTATTTCACATTGAATAATAAAGGGTGAGACCCAAATGAACGAATCTTTTTGTAAAATTAAAAATGTACTTTTAATGTTTGGCGCAAAACTGTGATCATTTAGAAAAAAGTGCCAGTAAAAAACCGACACAAATTCTAAAAGGTGAAGATCTAAAACCGACATCAATTCTAAAAGGTGATGGTCCAAAATCGTCACCATTTAGAATTGGTGTTAGTCTCCAATCGTCACCTTTTTCTAAATGGTGATGGTTTTGGACCGTCACTTTTACTTTTAGTGTTGGCCATAATTTGGTCCAAAACTAACACCAATTGTAAAAGGTGATGGTCCAAAACCTAACCTTTTATAATTGGTGTCAGTTTTGGACCACATTATGAATGACACCAAAAATAAAAGGTGACGGCAAAACCTATCACCAAAGATCTTTGGTGTCGCTCATCACACGCGACACCCAATGTTTTTAGTGACGGGCTTTGCCCTTCACCTTTTCTGCTCATCACTAAAAGTCTTTTATATCTCCTGCATTGATGACGGTCATATGCCCGTCACTTTTTTTGAAAGGTTCCGGTCGATACCTGTCATATTTTCTCTAGTTTCTACTAGTGGCTCGACATAAAAAACTCAAAGTTTAATTTATAAAAAATAGTATAGCCTTGTCACAAAATATTTTACTGACGAGCAATTTGTCAGTTCCATTATTTTATCTTCACATTTTGTGTGTGTGACATCTAAAATTATATTATTAAAACAAAAAAAAAAATTTAACTAATTAAAAGCTAACATAGAGTTAATATGTTAGCCTCTAATATGAAATCGTATAGAGGAGGTGGTGATGCAAGAATCTCAAGTTTACACTTTAATCACTTGACATGTCTTCTAATAGTGTATCTAAAGGTTATGAATTTCTTTGCAGCCAGCAACATAATCATGTGTTTAGATTTATGATCAACACAAACGACATTGAAGACAATAAAAGTAAGATAAGTAATATACTACATCTTATATATTTATACTATTATGATTGATAAGTAGTACAATTTTACCTCTAGACAATCTCATATCTTCTACTTTAGATCATTAGGGATATCTTTGGACCAATCTGAACATGTTATAGGCATTGATTTTCTAACAAGAGTCTCAAGTTAACTTTATAATTTAGTAGCATTCTAGCAACTTCTTCACCCTCGCCATTATATTGGGTGAAGAGACGTTCACCAGCCATCATAGCTTATAAAAGATCACGTATTACAGTGATACGTCTAGTATGTTTGTTCTGATGAACAAAGCTATTCTCGGCCTGAATACTATTTGAGTTAGTCATAATGTGAATCTGTATAAGAAAGAATATATGTTAAAAATACAAAATGATATAATTTTTTTTAAAGTAAAATGATTGAAGTATTAAATAGAATTATTAGATTTAATTGAGAAATTGTTAATAAAATAACATAATTCCAACCTATTTATGAAGTCATACACCGTTATAGTTACTTCTAATGTACGTGGATGAGTTCTTATCAACAATATCAGGCAACATTTCTATAACACCGAAACCACAATCTTCACTAATATAAACTACTATATTATTGTTTTCTTCGACTATTATTTGTAAAGAAGTTTAAACCATGAACCAATAAGGATTAAGTTGAACTTTAATTTAGAACACTTGCTTTGTTTGAGTGGCCAATATGAAATAGTCGAACTGATGACCAATTTAATTAAAATCTAAGGTCGTAAATCCAATGTTGTCTAACTTAAATCCACATTATTATCCATCCAATCACATTTGAATAAAATGACTGTAAAACTATGATAATCATGCTCTCATATTTATTGAATTACGCAGAAAAATGTCATGTTCGATGTAATTGGATTTTTGTCCTTATAACTACTTACTTGCATAGTTTGACTTGTTATTTTTACACCATTGTTTTACCCACTTCTATTATCATCACATTTCTTTGTGTTATATTGAATACCTTGAACCATGTAACATATTAGTGTTAACTTTTGAACGTGGTCCATGTGCTATCTATCTCAATGTAGGTAATACAATTGCTTCTAATTTCTAAAGTGACTCCTATTCAATCACGCAATCAATAATTGAATTTGCAATGATGCTTATCTTGAAGCCCTTTTTTATTCTTGAACTTAATAGGATTCAATTTAGACAACATATTCATATGTTGATCTACATATGGAAGCACTTCATCTACATTATGAAGTACGTATAGATGAGCTTGATTAATCATATCCCTTGTAGGTTTTATATAATTAGTGGCAGACAATGGTCGATCAATATTTGGACACGTCATTTTTTTTGATGATCACAACCCAATTGATTTAATTCCTCGTAAAAATTTGTTACAAAATTCTATTGACTCTTCTACAATGTAATTCTCTCTGATGCATCCTTCCACCCGACTTCTATTATGAACATAATCTTTCAAAACATTCATATACCTTTCAAAAGGATACATCCACCACAAATAAACATGTTCATAAATTTCGATCTCCCTTACAAGATGGACAACAAGGTGTACCATTATTGTGAAAAACGACGATGAAAATTATTTTTATAAAAACTTAAAGTAACCACTACATCTTCTTGCAATACCTTCAATTTGGTCGAATCAATCGACTTACTACATATGACGTGAAGAAGAAACAAAGACGAGTAATTGCATATTTAACATATTAGGTAGAATGCAACGAATTGCTACAAGAAGAAATCATTGCATCAAAACGTGATGATCGAGCGATTTAAGGTCATAAAGTTTCAAATATATAAGTGATACTAATTTGCTTATGTTTGATGAATAGCCCTCAGACATTTTAATATTTACTAATGTTGCACAAATATTCAATTTCTCGTTTCGAGTTAGTGTGTAACATGAGGTAAGAATATTCTTTTCTCTATCATTTTTGGGGCCAACTCAGCTCTAATGTTCAATTCAACCAAATCGTGACATATTGTTAATCCATCCTTGGTTTTTCCTACAATATCAGAAAGAGTTCCAATGATATTGGAACATACATTCTTCTCAATGTGCATGATGTCTAAACAGTGTTGCAAGCGAAGATGTTTTCAATACTCTTATTCGAAAAAAATCGATTTTTTATTCCAATAAGAGTTATCACTATTGCCTTTTATGAGTTTCCTCTTTTCATATGTAAATTCAATAACGCTTACTTGTGCAAGAATGTCTTCACAATTTAAGTGTTCCGAGGCTACTTCAAATTCTTGTTGTTAATTTTTTTTTTTTTGTCTTCTATATGGGTGATCCATTGGTAAATATTTTCGATGTTCGAGATACACCATCCTTTTATCTTCTAGTAAATAAATAGAAATTATATTGTCCTTATAAATCGAGCATGCATGATACCATTTTACAGTACACCCACACAAGATTACCATATGCTGAAAAATCATTAATGATCCACAACAATATAGCTTTTGAGGTGAAACGTTCTTGTTAATGTGCGTCAAAACATTCAGTTCCAATGTTTCATAGCATTTTTTAATTATCCGCTAATGAAGCTAGGTAAACATCTATGTCATTTTCATGTTGTTTTGGTCTAGAGATTAAATGCATTTAACATCAAAATTTACGCTTCGTGCACAATCATGGAGGTATATTGTATAGCACAAACGTCACTGGTCAACAATTATATCTAGTACTTTGATCACCGTGTGGATTGACTCCATCAGTTGATCATAATGCTAAAAAAAATTTCTTGTTTAAGAACTAAAATCTAGCCATCTTGTGTCTATTTCTTTCCACGATAGTGTGTTATCTGGGTGTCGTATATATTGATCGACCTGACAACTAAAAGCATGTCATGTCAATAGCTTAAAATTTTCTTTCTCCGAAACATTCGTTCAAATCGTTGCATGGGAAAGAAATACCACATTAAATTTACAGGAATCATTTTGATCTCATCTTCGTTCGCATTCTTTCAGACCTTCCATCTTGATATTTCACAAGTCGGACATAACTCTGCATTAACCAATTCTTTCGATACAAACACAAATTTTAGTACATGTAGGGATCTTTCGTACTTAATTCTTAATATACTTAGAAGTCTTTTTCGCATAATATGTGGATGCCAAAATTTCATTTGGACTAGATAATAAAATGCATAACAATTCCAACAACTCTGTGAAACTTTTATTGCTCTATCCAAACTTTGTCTTCAAATTATAATGCTTAACGAATGTTGATATCTTGGTAACATTTTTACAATTTACGCATAATGGTTTCTTTGCATCTTCTAGTAATTCCTCAAATAATTGAGATTTAATTTATGACAAACTATAGTAGTGCATTGATACGAATTCAACGACCTTCTTATTGTATTTTAATGAATGAGGAATAACAAGAAGTAAGGAAAATCAACATGCATAATTTAAAGTGAAAAAAACAATTTCATTTTATTATTTTTGAACATTTTAAGTTCAAACCTTGTGAAACAAACTCTAATTGCTAAAGAACTTTTTAGAAGAGTTTGTTAGGTGTATTTAAAGCCAATCTACCCTTTTGTCTAGCCAAATACTTGAGATTTAATTTATGACAAATTATAGTAGAGCAATGATACGAATCCAACAACCTTCTTATTGTATTATAATGAATGAGAAATTACAAGAAGCAAGGAAAATCAACATGCATAATTTTAAGAGAAAAAAAAATTCCAAATATATTATTTTGGAACTTTTTAAGTTCAAACCTTGTGAAACAAGCTCTAATTGCTAAAGAACTTTTTACAAGCGTTTGTTAGGTGTATTTAAAGCCAAATTACTCCTTTGTTTAGCATTTAAGCCACTCAATTGATGTACAATTGACTTTTTTTTATAGGTCTTATTTTCCACAAAGTGCATTTAAGAGATTTTTGAGACCTTTTATATTCCTAGCCATGCACGAAATTTTGGCCTTAAAAATGCTTGTAATACCTCAACTTAGAAAGAATATTGATATAAAAAACTTGAGTTTTCTTGACCGTGTTTGGTGTTGTCTTTTTTTCAAATGTTGCCTTAGGTTTGAATGTAAAATCAATTCATTAGATTAGTCTTGATCAAACTTATTATGGAGTGAGTTGTTTTAGGATCTAAGAGTGACCATCATAGGTTTTAAGTGTGATCTAAGAATTTCCACCATTCTAACTTAACTCTTTGTTTTAATCTAGTGTTGAGTTTTTCCATATTTGTGAATTTTTACAAGAATCCTAGAAGGACCTCTAGCTTTTTAAAACCAAGCAATGTTGGAGATTATCAATATACAACTATCTAAATAACTTTGTAGTTTGCTCTCAGTGTAGTATTCTATCGAGGGCTTATCCAACTTATTCTCGAAGATTAGTTGGAAGGCTTTTGCAGCTTGTTCTCAAATATTGATTTATCTTGAGGTATTTGCAACTTGTTCTCATGGATGCTTTGTCTCAAGCCATTTTTAAGGCTAAAATATCGTGCATGGCGTGGAAAATAAGACCTATGAAGCCAAAAGTAAATTGTACATTAATTGAGAGGTTTAAATGCTAGACAAAAAGGCAGATGTGCTTTAAATACACCTAACAACTTCATCCAAAAAGGTCTTTAGCAATTATGAGCATTTTTGGCAAAATTTAAACATAAAAAGTACCAAAATAAGAAATTTAGAAAAAACTAGTATTTAAAATTCTGCATTGTAAGTTATAAAACTCTAAAATGATAAGCTCCAACGTGCTTGGTTTTACAAAACTAGAGGTCCTTCTAGAATCCTTGTACAATCTCACAAGTATGAAAAACTCAACATTCAACTCCAACAAAGAGTTAACTTAGAATGGTTAATACACTCTTAGATCTCACTAAGAACCTATGATGGTCACTCTTAGATCATAAGACAACTCATTCTAGAATTAGTTTGATCAAGACTAATCCAATGAATTGATTTTTACATTCAAACCTAAAGCAAGATTTGAAAAAGAGACAACACCAAATGGGGTCAAGAAAACACAAGTTTTGATATCAATATTCTATCCAAAATGAGGTATTATAAACTATTTTTAAGGCCAAAATTTCGTGCATGCTTGGAGTACAAAAGGTCAAAAAAAAACTCTTAAATGCACTTTGTGGAAAATAAGACCTAGGAAGCCAAAAGTCAATTGTACATCAATTGAGAGGCTTAAATGCTAGACAAAATGGTAGATTGACTTTAAATAGACCTAACAAACTCATCCAAAAAGTCTATAGCAATTATGAGCTTGTTTGACAATGTTTGAAATTAATAAGTACCAAAATATGAAATCTAGAAAAACTAGTATTTAAAATTTTGCATGGTAAGTTATAAAACTCTAAAATTTTCTTTTTCTTGTTTCATGTAGTTGGTCCTTCATGAAAATACTAGTTAGTGGTTAAATTCATATCATCCCACTTGAGTTTTGAGCATATCGTCACTCAATGATGCGCTTCTTCTCCCAGATCCAAGTGTGGTTCCATAAAAATGGTGCTCCACCTCTGACTGCCCGTTGATCCGTACCCAAACCCGCCCTCTTAGCGAGAATTAGATGCTCGCACTACCAACTCAGGGAGATCCACGCCTGCGACCCGCTCTATTTTGAGACTGATCCGCGATATTGCCCTTGTACCCGCATTCTTCTTGGTATGACCCGATCCATCTTTTTTCTGAGTATAGTTGGCTAGTTTTTTATTGGGCCAATAACTGACATTTTAATTTGGGTTATCTGACTTGAATTAAAAATATTAGTAACTAAAAGTGGATGATTATACCCCTTATAGCAAATTCATTTTTTTATTTACCTTATTTAAAATTAGATTGATCACTCCTAACCACCTATAAAATCTATTAGAATTCTAATTCAAAATTAAACAATTAGAAGAAAATATAAATAATGAACCTATCAAAATCTTTATGGTTTTAAATTCTTTTTTTTTTTGAAAAAGCAATAAATAAAGATATTGTTTTTGGACTTGAAAACTTGAAAACCAATATGAGAAAAAATAGGTACAATTGAAATATGTTTATGAAGAAATGTACATCTTTAAAGTCATGTACATACCATTACATAATTGCAGACTTTTAAGCTTCGTACTTATATCTGAGACTAGTACATCGACTTCTTGAGAGTCTTGAACTAAATTGGAGAATCTGAAAAATCTATGTTCTAAATCATGCATATATCGGTACGTTCTCAACAAGAACGCAGTAGTTGATGCATATCAAATTTCAAAGTCATTGTATATTTATGGTTTGTCTCTGTCCATCATTAGGTGTAGTTCAATGTACATCACGATGGGAATGTAAGATCTTTAATTTCCTTGAAAACACATACATACATACTCATTTACACACTAAAGAGACTATTGACATCATCACTTTCGTTGAAATCTAACGTATAAACATCACTCATTACGTTCGCGAAATCCACTCTTTACATCCAAATCCCATTATGAGGGGTTTTAATGTCCATTTTTTAAGATGAGAATGTGAAGATAACTTTAGTTTAATTGAATAAAAAATATTCTAATCTCCCCTCCATATACCATAAACTAACTATGAGCATCACCACTTTCGTTGAAACCCATTATAGATTCAATGTACATCACGATCATTCTTTAGGGTTATAATCTTTACCTCTTTCAACCTTATCGTTATAAAGTGAAATGTTAACGACTTCCATGATCTCACAAGAAACCAGAGGATTGGGCTTTGCAACTATAAGACCCAATTCAATTTGCGAACTCGATCCCATCCATTGTACATCATGTGCCAGTTGGTTTTACAAAGCTAGAGGTCCTTCTAGGATCATTGTAAAATCTCACAAATATGAAAACTCAACACTCGGTCCAAACCAAGGGTTAAGTTAGAATGGTGAATACTCTTCGATTCTAAGACAACTCCAGAATTAGTTTGATCAAGACTAATCCAAATGAATTGATTTTTAACTTCAAAACCAATATTTGAAAAAAAGACAAAACTGTCAATAAAACTCAAGTGTTGATATAATATTCTTATTTCCAAAATGAGGTATTACAAGCCATTTTTAAAGGCAAAATGTCCTCTATTCATTAAGCACGAGATCATGGGAAGATACTCTTCAACAGAGAAGATTGATGAAAAAAATGATTTTTTTTTTTATCTAGGGGGGATCTTGTGAATACTGCAAAATTCATTAAAGAAAGATTTGGAAGGAGAAGGTAAAGATAGAGGGATGTTAGAGGAAAAATCTTAGAGAAAATAAATAAGAAAGTTAAAAATAGAAAACTTGTTTATTAAATGAATTTATGAATTTAGGATCCATGGAGAATGTTTACTTTTTTTAATTTAATAAAATGCCTAAGAAAAATCATATTTTATCTCTCTACGCATAGTTTCTTTTTAGACATGAATTTAAATGAATAAAAACAATAACTATTTCTCTGATAATTTATAAAAAACTACTATGCTCTAATATTATTCCCAGAATAAAAACTTTTCATGAAAATAGTAAATCTTATTTTGACTTTAAATAAATGTCTAAACTTGAATTAAAAATTGGGATAGTTAGGGGAATGACTAGATTTTAGGAAATAATTGAGAAAATGATTAAACTTTTATTGATTTTAAATTTATGACTATTTTTTTCTGGATTTTCTTATATTAAAATTATGGACACAAGTACTTTTAGTGTTAATTTGATTTTTGTTGTAACATAAAATATGGCTCGGAAGTCTCAGAAGAGGCCGGGACCCGAACAAAGGACAAAAGGACAAAAACTGATCCCCCGGGGGTCGGCCAGGCCTTCGTACTTCAATGAAACGATTCTGCCACGAGTGCACCAATGGGTGTACTACTCATTACAAGACCCGGGAGTGGCATTCCCTAACAGGGTAGCCCCAGATGTGAAAAATGATCACCTGTGCGACCCGGGAGTGGCATGTCCCCACGGGATAGCCCCGAAGTCACTTTAGTACTCAGTAGTTAACTGGCTTACTTGGTTCCCATGAATTGTCTGCGTTTCTGTTTACATGTATTCGCGCTTATATGTTCTTATGCCTGATTAAATCGTTTCCGTTGAGGAACCTTACTGAGTTTATAACTCACCCTGTTCACTTCTGTGGTTTCCACAGGTACGCACGGACTTTACCAGGATGGTTGATCGGAGTGGCTGCAGGGACCATGGACTCTTGTCGTGTCGGGTTTTTCTTTATTTTCCTGTCTTCTTGCATATTTAGGTTCATGACTTTTGCGAAAACTGTATTCAGCTGCGTTTTGTGATGTTTTTGTTAAGTCTTTGATAATTGGGTACCCGTTGACTGTTTTTACCAGATGTTTGCGTTTAAGACTAAATGAAGTGTTTTTATGCATTGTTTTACCTGTTTTATTTGGGATGTTCTTTTGACTGCATGTTTAAGTAAATAGAAGTGACCCTAGATAGGGTCGGTCTTTACAGTTGGCGCCGTCTGTGGGGACGAAATAAGTGCTTTACCCTAAAAAAGTTAGAAAAATCCCGATCCATTTTCCCTGCAATATGTCCAATATCGAAAATGGCCACTACCACGGTGTGGACGACGAGTCAGACATCGAACATGCTCCCAGGCGAGTTCCCTCCAGGGAACAGCATGTTGTTCCTGCTGAACATCACCCGGATCCTGAGGGTGCAGGCACTGTACGGGAACTGGAGCATGCAGATCCGAAGT
>JBBMEG010052604.1:0-16349 GCA_037832605.1 Cyclanthera cordifolia
GCCTTCAGGCCGACATGCTCACACTATCGAGGAAGTGACTCGAATGCAAAACAACACATCAAGCAATGCAACCTATCTTGTGACCTATGCAAACAACTCAAGCAAGACGTGTAATCCAAACAACGTCATTGATGCAATTTAATCGAGACTTTTAAGCAACTAAGTAAGGCTTGGTTTTCACAAACTGATCGTCACATTTACATGCTACGCAATGTATTCATGCAAAACATGCTACAACGTAATCATATCGTAATCTCATGTAATTATACGTCTTAAACCAGACACCGAACATACATCAGATACTAAAACATATTCAAGAAACGAGTATGAAGAATCAAACTACCATCTTTTATACGTGTACATAAATGAACAAGGAATCCTACATGCATCTAACCAGTCAAACAAGAGCAACATACAGTTTGAAGTATACGAATGCACATTAACAAACATGAGATTGGTTTAAGCAAAATAATTCCGGTTAGGGTCCCTTACACTTGGTTCTATCAGAACCGATAACCAATAGAGTTAAGTCCAAGCGAGCACTCTAGCTAAGCCCTGAACCTAGGATTAACAACAAGATACATGAAGTCAAGAATACAACAAAATAAACAAGACTAAAAGGAACATGAAGGTAGCAAAGTTCACTTACTCAACCCGCACCTACATGACTTATAACCAACCCAAGGTGCTAAACAACAAGAGAAGCTCCACCTCAAGGTCATACGCGACACTTCAAATCAAACAGTCGAGATTATAACCAAGCTCATCGACAACCCAAGCCAAGCCAGAAACTTCATGAAGTAGCCCAAAAGACAAACAACAAGGCGAGATAGTAGCCTTAAATCAAACCGACAAAGGCTCTCGAATTCACGCTTCTAGCTCAAGCTTCTACACCTCGTAAGAAAAACCCCAACAATCAACTTGGACTATATTCAAAAACATCCTACACTTTTGAAACAAGTGGGTTGAACAGTCTTGAAACTAGGTGTTGAACCTTGGGTGTATGTGTCAATACCTAACTGTATGGGCACAAGATGCGGAACGAATATCCAACGAGCGGCACGGGTAATCGACGAAACTCTAAAAATTTTTCAAGTACATGACTTAACTTCACAGATTTGGCCAAATCTGGGTAGCACGGTGAAGGGCAGATGGCGGCTTAGAAATTGCGTGGTTCGGGTCTGAGTTCGGAGGAAGAGGTCCATTTAGGTGCGAGCTCGTGGCTTAGTTTTGTCTCGTTTTCTCTACGCCACTCCCAACACCTTTGAACAATGCTGATTTTCACATAGGAGAGTCGAAAATCGCAAGGGAGAATGAGAGAAGACAAGCACGAGAGAGAGACGCGAGAGAGAGGCGAATCAAGTGGGAGAGAGAAAAGAGATCAGCTCGGATGAAGGAGAGAGAGAGAGAGAAAAATCGGGATGATGAGGGAGATCGCGACGATGAGGGAGATGGAGGCTGATGGTGAGGGAGATTGCGAGGGGGAGAAGCTCGAGCCTGGGCAGAAGAAGGATGGGAAAACAAGAGAGAGAATAGTTGAAAGAGAAGGGGAAAAACTAGGGCTCAAGTTTTTCTTATTTGCAAAATGGTCCTTTAGATTCCTATTTCATAAATAATTAACTTTAAATTCCTAATAAACTATTGCAAGTGGAGTTGGTAAAATAAGTAACTACTTTAAAATAGACCCTAGTTTGAATCTTATCTATGACTTAAAATAACTTTTATTTTTATTTTTATTAACTCCATTCTCAACTAAGCCTTTATAAGGTGGTTTGTCACAAGGCGGGTGCGTACGTGATCCTTCATAATCTATATGGAACCCTTCATCAATATTTTGAGATGTTGCATCGAAAGAATGCTCATTTACTTCTTTTTGTAGTTGGTTCTCGCATTCTTCCTATATAGAGGAATCTAAAAAATCATGCATAAAATAGGTTAATTCTTTTCACAAGAAAAAAAATACATTGGTTGTTATTTATGTCACCTTCAGTAGTTACAACGAGAATGAAAAGGAAAAAGAAAGCCAATAAATTAAGGAGGTGTTTCTATGAAACTCCCATGACTTGATGAATTATCTTCTTAGAATAATAAATTATGAAATCTCTTGCTTTCTTCTTTTTAACAACTTAAATATTTATTCCATAGCCCTTTTCCCTATATATATAATCATTTAAGCTTGTTTACTTTGCTAAGTATAAAGATAAATAAAACTACTCCGGATTAAACTTCGTAATATTTAGTGTGGTTTAAGGCCAAAAAAATTCTATCAATTGCTATTATAAATAATTAACAAAATTTTTTTTCCATAACTTTAAATTTGTTAATTTTGTTAGAGGAGATAAAGTTTAGTTATATATACATGTGTGCACAATACTGCAAAAAAGGGAATAGTGACAGTCTATCCAATTTTTTTTTTAAAACATAGATAAAAGATGACGGGCATTTTAAGCCCGTCACTATAAAAATAGTGACGGGCAAAAACCGTCACCAAAGACTTTTAGTGTCGCGTGTGACGCGCGATTTAACGATCCAACTTCGTTGTCGTTGCAAAGCGATCGTGAGGCACTTGCTCTAACCTGGCAAGCAAGTCCGCCAAACAAAAATCGCAGAGCGGGTGGCACGATAGGCCCAACCTCCCAAACGAACATTGAGAAAGGTTTTCGAAAGAGAGAGAAAGAATATTTTTTGAATACGTTTTATCTTTGAAAAGTATATGACAAGATGCAATAAGGGACGTAACAACTAGCTTGCATTAATCATATAATCACTTGGTAGGAAGGAAGCTTCAAGAAGTCATACCCCCCTATAGTACATTTTGGACCATAATCGATATGACACTGTTGTATGTGATAGTGGCGAGGAGTCAACACCTAGATAAAAATGAAGGAAACTATCCTAACATGCAATATTAACATAAAAGCATGATGAAAAGGGGTGTAGATGTTCATGCGGCCATGTGCAACACGCAGTGGACAAGCAAGACCGTGACATTCTCCCCCATTTAAGCCGTTGACGCCCTCATCAACTAGCTCTACTCGAACTCAGAGATTGTTCGAGGCTTACCTTTTGTCCATGCGGTCCTACCGAACTTCAATGTCCGTCAGGCTTCGTCTATCTTCAAGAAACTTCTGCAGGCTTGGACTCTTGACGTCGGCTTGTTCTGTTTCTTCAGCTAAGACTTCAAAGGCATTGCGTAGAGGAATCGGCGGACTATTCACTTCAAAAAGGCACCGCCTCGGGCTGACTCCGTCACTTGCGCGCATCGGCGCTTCAACAAGGAACTTTTACCCCATCACACGTTTCTGCCTTCTGTCCTTGTAGGGAGAAATCGCGACTCGAGATCAGTTGTCTTGGTCATCGCTTAACCCCGTTTTCATTTGGAAGGTGGACAGCAAGCGCACACTACTTGGGTGCTTCATCTTAGCTTTCACGGTCGTGGGGCTGGACCCGGTGATGACTAAAAATTCAGTGACCGATATAGGAATGACCTTGTGCTTGAGCATGAACTCCATCCTCAATATGACATCAAAGTCGTCCAGCCTAACATCACAAAGTCAACTTTGCCGGTCCAATCGCCTTACTTGACACTCACATTCTTCACGAGTCCTAACACGGGTAGGGCTACAGAGTTGACGGCTTTCATCCGTTCTTCACACTTATGCCAGCTTACATTCAGACATCTTGCTTCTGTTTCGTACATAAAATTATGGGTGGCCCAAAGTCAAACATAGTGCTTCTCTCAGCCTTATGGTTTATCCATGCATCGACATACATAAGGCCTTTGCTTGATAATTCCTTCGGCCTAGTGGCGTTCTTTTGCAAGGCCGACATATACTTGCGCGCACCGACGTGAGGATTTTCTCTTTCCTCCTCTTCGATGGCTACTAACTACGCCACCTCGGCTTCGTCGTCCTCTTCGACCCTTGTCTTTTCCTTCAGTGACGCTCGTAGAGCATTAAGGGCTGATCGATTTGGTCACTCATATACTTTATGGGGGCCTTTGTAGAGAAAACAATTGAGAGGTCCCCAATTATAGCCAGTCGGCTGAGAGGGTCCTCGCCTTATTTTCGATGGTGACCGTTGTCCTTGGCTTGTACCTGACCGGCCTGCTCCCCCACTAGTGGGAGAATTAGGGCGATTGTTCCATGTATCTTGTCGAGGGGAGGCCTTATCTCACCTCACATCTTGAGTTTTCTCACTGCCGCCATCAACTTTCAAATAAAACAACCTTTCTACGACTGCATAGGCTTCTAACAAGGTTTGAACTCTTTGTTCATAAAGTTTCGACCTTGCCTACGACTTTAGTCCCTCAACAAAACAGAAGACTTTGTCTTTTTCTGACATGTCCCGGATGTCTAACATTAGCTTCGCAAACTGCTTGACATAATCTAGGATCAACCCCGTATATCTTAGTTCACGTAGTTTACGTCTTGCCAGGATTTAAACATTTTCTGGGAAGAACTGAGACCACAACTCTTACGTCAGCTTTTCCCATGTGTCTATGGTCCATCTCCCTTCTTGGATGTCCATATATCGTGACCGCCACCACAGTTTGGCGTCGTCGCCTAGATGCATCGTCGCTAGAGTGACCATTGACTCTTTAACGACGGTGTTTGTAGCCTTGAGATACTGTTCCATGTCAAACAAGAAGTTTTCCAAAGCTTTGGCATCTCGAGCCCCTCGGAAAGGCTTCGGCTCAGGCACCTTGACCTTGTTCAGTTGAACGACACCTCTAGTTGAGGCTTGATTTCCCACGGCCATCATAGTGAGGTTTACACGGGAACTCATCTTGCCCATCTCAGTCTTGAGGTTTCCGAGTGCCGCCCTGACACTTTTCGCAAGGTCTGTGACTAATTGTCCAATCGACCTTTGTGTGATTTTGATTTTCTCAATGTGCTCTTCCAAATGGGCAACAAAGCCCCACGAACTGTCACCATGCTCAAATGTTTCAAGCCTTGAGGTTCTGCCTTCGAGGTTCTCAACCTTTATCATAAACTCTTGGATGGGATTCCCCCTACACGGCCAGCTACCGCG
The DNA here is from genome assembly GCA_037832605.1 of Cyclanthera cordifolia. Classification (NCBI taxonomy): domain Eukaryota; kingdom Viridiplantae; phylum Streptophyta; class Magnoliopsida; order Cucurbitales; family Cucurbitaceae; genus Cyclanthera; species Cyclanthera cordifolia. Next base: position 5,035 of record JBBMEG010052604.1, read on the forward strand.
TCAATCATGTCGACTTTGGAATTAATCTCATCCATGCGACATTCCAAGAACGAACAGTGTCTGGGAGATCTTTCAGATAGAGCATCTCTTCTACCAACAAAACCAACTGACGACCTTGGCTTTGCCCATTGTCTTCTTCTCGGCCATTTCATAATTACTTTTCAACGGAGCAAACAAAGCTATGATACCAACTGTCACGATCCAACTTCGTTGTCGTTGCAAAACGGTCGTGAGGCACTTGCTTTAACCCGGCGAGCAAGTCTGCCAAACGAAAATCACAGAGCGGGTGGCATGACAGGGCCAACCTCTCAAACGAGCCTCGAGAAAGGTTTTCGAAAGAGAGAGAAATAACATTTTGAAATACGTTTTATCTTTGAAAAATATATGACAAGAGGCAATAAGGGACGCAACAACTAACTTGCATTAATCATATAATCACTTGGTAGGAAGGAAACTTCAAGAAGTCATACCCCTCTATAATACATTTTGAACCATAATTGATGTGACACCCTTGCATATGAAAATGACGAGGAGTCAACACCTAGATAAAAATGAAGGAAACTATCCTAACATGCAATATTAACAAAATAACATAAAAGCATGATGAAAAGGAGTGTAGAGGTTCATGCGGCCATGTGCAACAAGCACTGGACAAGCAAGACCGTGACACGCGACAACAAAGGTATTTTGTGACAATTTTTCCCTGTCACCTATTCTCTTTGGTGACAGGCAGAAACCGTCACCAAAGACCTTTAGTGTCGTGCGTCAAACGTGACACCAAATGTATTTTGTGATAGTTTTGACATGGTGCATGACACCAAAGGTCTTTGGTGACCGTTTTTGTGCGTCACCTATTCTTTTTGGTGACGGGAGCCCGACACCAATTAGCCTATCACCAAATCCAAGTTTTTTTTTTTTGTTTTCCCCTAAAATTTGAGACCCTATATTTTTTTTTCATTTTTCCGCTCTCCCTTTTCCCTTATCTGAGATCTCATTTCTCAAACTCTCAAATCTTCATCTTCCTCATCTTAAATCTCCAAACCCTGACAATTTGTGATCTTTTTTCTCATTTTCATCTCAAATCTTCATTTTTTTTCTCTTCTTATCTTAAAATCCCACCAATCCTTAGCAATATAAAATCTTAGATGGTTTATATTTTTATGGTTTACAACACTTGTTTTTCTTTCTTTTTAATCGTATTAGTTAAATGTGTTAAGAATCCAATCCCTAGTCCTCAAAATTCAACTTATTTTTCTTTTTTGCTAGATGTTTGGTTCAAGTTTTTTATACTTATTCTTTCAATTGGATAACTTATGCAGCAGAAAAAAAAAAGTAGAAGCAAATAAAATGTTGCAGATAAAGAGAGATGAGGATGAAGCCAAAACGAAAGTTTGGAAAATGAAATATGTGTAAAGGAAAAAATGAGATTGGAAAAATGACAAAGAAGATGAATCTCGGGTTAAGGTAGTGGGAGAAACGTAGAAAAAAAACGTGGATTTGGTGATGGGCAAATTGGTGTCTGGTGCCCGTCACCAAAGAGAATAGGTGACGCGCAAAAATCGTCACCAAAGACCTTTGGTGTCATGCGACAAAAAAAAACTGTCACTAAATACATTTGGTGTCGCCAGTCACGCGGCACATAAAAGGTCTTTGGTGACAGTTTCTGCCTGTCACAAAAGAAAATAGGTGACTGGAAAAAACTGTCACCAAATACCTTTGTCTTCAATGTCACTGGTATTGATAACGGTCATGTGCCCGACATCATTTTTTAATGGTGTTGGCATATGTTCGTCATCTATTCTCCGGTTCTACTAGTGTCAAAACAAATTTTTACATTTGTGTAGCTTGTTTTGTGAGTTTTAAAATTTACAAGATAAGATTATTCATAACAGTGATTCCAATTCAGTTTTTGCCTGTTTTTTGCCAAATTGACAATCGAACCAATATCTTCACTTTTTCAATAATTTGATTCAAACTGATGTCTAATAAATGACAAAACGATTGATTTAGTTTTGAATTTTGATTTCATGAAGAATTTTGTTTATTTTTCAATTTTTTGACTCCTTTTCAATTTGATTCACTAGTAGAATCCGCACTTTTAGTAACGGGCATATGCCGACATGAAATATATTTGGTGTCGGGCAAATGACCGTCATCAATACTGATGTCCTTTAAGATATTTAGTGACCGACATATTTGATGACGGGCAAAAACCGTAACTAAAAGTCTTTGATGTCACGCAAGATGATCGACACCAAAGGCTTTTTTTGTCAGTCATGACCGACACCAAAAGCCTTTGGGTCAATCATTAGTGTCGGTCATATTGCTTGACACCAAAGACTTTTGGTGACGGTTTTTGCCCGTCACCAAATGTTTTCGTCACTAAATGTGTCCGACATTAAAAATGACCTTTTTAATTTTTAAAAAACAGATTTTAATGGGTCATCACGTATATGCATGTGGGTCATCATTTTCATTAAAATTTTGGCTTTATTATAATAGGTCACCATTTGTGACTAAGATTAAAAGTATCAAAACTTTGTATAAAAAAAATCTAAGTGATGATTTGTCTAATTCAAGGCAACTAAGAATCAATGCCTTGAAAATGTCAAACCACCAAAATTCACCTATAAACTCATATTTACAAACATGATATAACTTCAAACTTTAGTTAAATTAATTTAAAATTTGGCAGCATAACGGCGTAACTTTAAAATTACGAAAAAATTTATGTTGATTCTGTAAATTCAAGAAATGATATATATAGAGACTACAAATCATTAATCCACAATATAAGAGAATTTGTCTCGCTAGAAAAAATTTGTACAATAGATCTATATATAGAGAGACTACTTTAGTAAACAATTAATACATAATATCAAATATTCAAAATGTTATAACTTGAGTACAATGGCTATAACTTGAGTATAATGTTATATATAACAATATTTAAAATGCTACACTATATCTAATTGTTCGGTAATAAAAATCTACCTATGAAGTCTGCCCATTCGATTTGTACTCCATCCATATCTTCTTGGGTGTATGGTTTCGTGGAGTTAAACTAAAACATAAAACAATATTTTGAAATTAGTAAACAAAAAGTGTCGCAGAATTTATAAACTTAAATTGTTAATGAAGTAAAACAAAAACTTACTAGTTTATTTATACGGGATGCGCGTGTTGGATATCATCTTACGAATGAAAAGTTGGATATAATATCCACACACTATGGATCCCAATTGAAGAAATCTAGCTATGATTTACGTACCTTCACTGATTTCCATATTAATTTTCTGGCTCTGAACCCATTCTTTGATTGCCACATTCGATAAGAACTATAGAACAAAAGTAAAAACATTAGGATAATAAACCATTTGAAACAAACAAACTTCCAAAAACCAAAAAAATTACATATTCATGATATGAGCTAAACTCTCATCGGGCTCCTTTTGACCGCTTAAGTTCATAATATAAACGTTCCCATCTTTAGGAACTAGGACTACTAAAATCTAATGGTGCCTAAAATGACATAATGAGGAATTAGGACTACATTAAACAGTACCATCTTCGTGATTACACGCTACGAAGTTTAAAGTTTAAAAATGCATACCCGGTATTAAAGGGAAAGAAGACACGTTGACGGACATCTGTAATCATGTCAAAACGAGCAGCCAGATTCTTGATTTGCCCTTCTTGATTTTGTTTTCCCATAATCGATGCAAAACTACTACCGTCCACTAGTAAGTAGTTATCAAGAATCTGTTGATCGTAAGTAGCCCAAATGTAATTGAAATAGATTTAGGAAACGTTAGTAATAAACCAATGTAACAAAGTTGTTATAATAATTGAAAAGATATAGGACTTAGAAATGTAACAAAGAATGGGAGTGTAGCCGATCTCTTCCATCTCACAATACTGCAAAATGTCTTCTATGCAAGGAAGTAGTTGTAGTGAAATCAAAACATATTCTCGGTAAGATCGATTGGAAACATGCCAATATCACTCATACTATGTTTAGCATAGTGATAAACCAGCTTGATTGTGGTTGGAAGCGTCATGTCTGATTGATGAGATTGTGTATCTGACACAACCTTCTTACTTTTGTTTGGAACTGACGGCTATGACAACAAATTTAATCTATTATTAGTAAACTAATAGTGTGGTACATACTACAAAGAAGAAATGTAAAATTAAATATCTGCTGATTTTGTTCGCCAAGCTGTCTTAGAACTAGAACCTTTGGGTTTTGAAATCATTGTTGCCACACCAGTAGGGCCGAGTGTAATAGCTTCTCAAAAGCTAAAGTCTGGGTAAGTAGAGAATGTTAGGGAACCATTTGATGTCGAGTTGATAGTTCTTCCCTTAGGTGAGTTTGATGCCAATCTAGCGATGGAATGGCTAGCAGAGAACTACACTTCAATTGATTGTCCAAATAAGGAAGTGACATTCGAGTTGCCTTCCCGGTTGCATGTAAAAATTAAAAGAACCAGGGTTAAGGGTTGTCCACCGATTGTTTCTACAGCAAAGGCTAGGAAATTATTATACAAAGGAGCTCGTGGTACATGTCATCGTTGTCTGGAGTTGACAGTGCCTCGATGAGTGTTGACTCCATGCCTGCGGGCAGGGACTTTGCCTATGTATTCCCCGAGAAGTTGCCAGGTTTACCACCCCCTAGGGCAGTGGATTTTGCTACAAAACTAGAGCCGAGAACAATGCATATCTTTAAGGCACCGTATAGGATGGCACCGGCTGAGTTGAAGGAGTTAAAAGAGCAGTTGCAGTAGTTGCTGGACATTTGTTTTATTCGCCTTAGTGAGTCCCCTTGGGCGGCGCCGATTTTGTTTGTGAAAAAGAAGGATAAATCGATGCGATTATGCATTGATTATCGAGAGTTAAATAAGGTTATGGTGAAGAACAAATAACCTAAACCTAAGATAGACGATCTTTTTGATCAACTCCAATGAGCTGCAATAATCTCGAAGAATGACTTGAGGTCAGTCTACAACCAGTTAAGAATCAGGGAAAAAGATATCCCAAAGACAGTAGTCAGGACTAGGTATGATCACTATGAATTTGTAGTTATGTTTTTTGGTTTGACTAATGCCTCCGCAGCTTTTATGAACTTGATGGATCAAGTTTTCAAACAATTTATTGATAACTTTGTGATAATGTTTATCGATGACATCTTAGTTTGCTCCAAGTCAGAAGAAGAGCATGAGAGACATCTAGAGGTAGTGTTGAGCACCTTGGGGAAAACAAGATTTATGCCAAATTTTCAAAGTGTGAGTTTTGGTTGGATAAGGTTGCCTTCTTGGTCATGCAGTCTCAAAGGAATGTATCTCCATAGATCGAGCCAAGATTGAGGTTATAAATTCTTAGGCTAGGCCTTCTAATGTTTCTGAGGTGCGTAGTTTTTTGGGTTTGGCTGGGTATTATAGGAGGTTTGTTCCTAATTTTTCTAAATTGGCGGGGATGCTGACTCTACTAACCTGGAAGGGTAACACCTTTGTATGGTCTGACGTCTGTGAAACAAGCTTCAAAGAGTTAAAACCACGTCTGACAACCGCCCTAGTGTTATCAATTCCTGAAGGGACAGAAGGTTTTGTGATGTACAGTGATGCATCTAAGAAAGGTCTAGGTTGTGTGTTGATGTAGTTGGGTAAGATTATTGCTTATGTCTCCAAGATATTGAAGTTAAATGAGCAAAACTACCCTACACACGACCTTGAGTTAGCTGATGTCTTGTTCGCGTTGAAGATATTGAGACACTATTTGTATAGAGAGAAAATCAAGATATACACAGATCACAAAAGCCTAAAATACTTCTTTACTCAGAAGGAACTTAACATGATTGTGAGATCTTGTATCACCCTAGAAAGGCGAAGATTGTGGCTGATGCATTTAGTAGGAACTCAACTCATATTGCAGGGCTTGTAGTTCGCAAACACCCTTTGCGTAGGGAGTTAGAACATGCCGGTATCACAGTGATGCTAGCCGAAACCACTATATGGTTAGCTTAGTTAGCATTACATCGTTCGAGAAGGGAGCAGATTATAGAACGCCAGTCAAAGGACCCTAAGATGCTAGAGTTACGGAAGTTGGCGCGAACGAACCCAAGTCGTGGGTTCTCGGTATCTTCTGATGAAGGGTTGTTGCTGAATAATCCCTTATGTGTGCCAGAAGATCCAGCTATTCGTGTTGAGTTGTTGAGCGAGGCTCACAACTTGCCCTTCTCTTGGAATTTGGGAGGTACAAAGATGTACAAGGACTTAAAACAACTTTATTGGTGAAGCAGTTTGTGCAGGGACATTGCAACTAATGTTAGTAAGTGTATTACCTGTTAGTTGGTTAAGGCGATGAGGCAGAAGCCAGTAGGGGTTTTGCAACCCTTGGAAGTTCCTTTATGGAAGTGGAAGCAAATCTCAATGGATTTCATAGTCGGTTTGCCTACAACGCTGAAGAGGTTCTTTATGATTTTGGTAATTATAGATTGCCTGACAAAAAGTGCTCACTTTAAACCGGAAAAACCCAAGTATACTGTAGAGCAATGAGCTGAGTTATTTATGACTTAAGTAGTAAGGTACCATGGTGTTCTAGTATGCATAGTGTCATACAGGGACCGTCGGTTTACTTCTAAGTTATGAAAAGAGTTTATAGAGGCTCTAGAGGCAAAGTGTTCTTACACTACCGCTTTTCATCCTCACTAGATGGTCAAACTGAAAGGTTGAAGTAGACTCTAGAAGACATGCTTTGAGCATGCGTGTTAGATCTCGCTAGGAGTTGGGGTGATCACTTGCATCTAATGGAGTTTCCATATAATAACAATTACCAGTCGTCAATTGAGATGACTCCCTTTGAGGCTCTTTATGGTAAGAGATGTCGGTCTCCTGTGAACAGGGACGAAGTTGGTGAGTGCTAGATGCTCAGACTGGAGTAATTATATGTGATTCTTAATGCAATACAAAGGATTATATCGAGAATGCTAACGACCTAGAGCAAGCAGAAACGCTACGCTGATATTCGACGTAGATCCTTAGAGTTTGAGGTTGGAGATCATGTGTTTTTTAAGGTGTCTCTTATGCGAGGCGTACTCATGTTTCAGAATGAAAGAGAAGTTAAGCCCAAGGTTTGTGGGACCTTTTGAGATTTTGGAAAAAAGGTTTGGGGAGTATTGTGACAAACCACTTTTAGGTAATTCTTAAAAATTCATTTTAAGTTATTTAAAAAAAAACTAACCTAATTTCCCCTTGCCTCCCTCTCGGTCTCACTCTCTCCCTGTTGCCCGATCGCCCGTGACTAATCGCCGAATCCCTCTCCATTGACAACCCCTCTCTCTCTCGCTCTCGCCGACAAACTCATCACCGATTGACCTCCTATTGTCTCGCCCATCTCATCCGACCTTTCTCTCTGTTGGCCATTTTCGGCTCGCCATCGCAAGATCCGGAGCTTGCTACCCCTGGGTGGCTGCATTTCACTGCTGCGATGTTCTGGATGTGCGTTTTGGCCTTGGCTTGTAGCCACGAGTAAGCTCGATTGATTAGTTTGAATTTTTTGTCATTTAGGTTTTTCTCACTTTAAATATAGCTTGCTCTCTTAATCGTGTGGTTTGGACTCATTTAGATTGTAGGGTTTGGAGAAAGTTCATCGCGGGGGTGAGTTCTTGGTTCAGGTTGGTCAATTAAGGTTTTCATTGGGGCTAAAAGTTATTGCTTGTCGTTTTAGCTTGGTTTTAAGTGTGTTTGGGTCTCCTTGGGTGAATGGTTGTCGATTTCGGCTTTGCCTAGTTTTAGGAATTTCGGGGGAAGGTTTTTGCTTGGTTGTAAGTGAATTGTTTAGGCGTTGGCACTAATTTGTCTTGACTTTGGTTTCGTGTAGGAAAGGAGACGTAAGCTCGTTAAGACGTTTTGGACTCGCCTGAGCTGATACCGTTCCGCTATTTATTGTTCTCTAAGGGACCTTAACGGGTGCATAAGTAGTTGTATTCTTACTTGGTTGGTCTGTTTATCATGTCGTTCAACTTTATTGCTCGATATTTCTTTATTGAATTTGAAAACATGTGGTCTATGATCTGGTACGCTAGAATATGGATTATGTGTTGTTTGTTGCTAGATATTTTCTTATTAAATCTGAAAGAATGTGGTCTGTGATGTGGTAGGCTAGAATATGGATTATGTAATGTTTGTTGCTAGATATGTCATTATTGAATTAGAAAGCATGTGGTCTGTGATCTGGTAGGTTAGATTATGGATTATATGTTGTTGTTGTTCGTAGTACATAATCGATAAGGTGTGGAAAGACTTTAGGAAAGTGATGCATGTCTTCTTCGAAATTGTCTTGATTCAGAAGTTGATTGCTACTTGCTCGAGTAATTTTCCCTGATGGAATGAGCATGTCGGCCATGCGGTCTAGACACGACTACTCCCTGCCGTAGGGTGGTTGTAGTAGACTATAGGGTCTATTGTTGAGTGACACGTCATGGGGCGACCCATAGGGGTGTAGGGTTAGACGCAACCTACATTCCCTGATGGATAGAGCTTACTGTTGTAAGAGGCTTCGCACGTTATTAGGGCACTGATCGCTACATCAACCTAAAGTGTGGTGGGGCTGACCATAGGGTCGAAAGTCTGCACTAAGGAACTTGGCATCAGCTGGGAACCTGGTCCTCCATACGTGTAACCTAGTTGAGTGGTCTAACGCGTATAGGGTGTGATAGTGGGAATCAGACTTCAGTCAGTAATCCCTCATCGCAAGCGTTGGAGCGGGAACTTCTTAGGCAGTGAGCAGCCGAGTTTGCTTAGGCATAAGTTAGCACCGCTTTAGCAAGTTAGATCGTCTCAGCTCAGCACCGTGCCTGATACTTGATGTGTTCGGGATTGACTCCACCGTGTCGGAGGGACCCAGAATAGCCTGAGTGACTATACTGGTTAACCCTTGCCTCTAGGCACTCTGTCGTACCTGGGAGAGTTCAGGTAGTGGCTTTCCAGGTCTCCCGGCATTGGCCAATGAGGCCTCTCCTCGAAAGCTGTCTTAGTGTCATCGGGCCAGGTGACTCGAGTTCTCTAGAGTTGGGATGTTTTCCCTTCATTTATTGTGATTTTTTATAGACTTAATTGTTAATGCATGCAGCTTTCGTCATTATATGCTTGAATACCTATGTAGGTTTCTTTTACTCGGTTTCACGACTCACCCTTCGTTTTATGTTGGTTATGGCTTCCATCCAGATGTGCAAGATTATACCAGAACGCTTGACGGAGGCAGCTAGATGACCAGAGGGGGAAAAGACAGTTATTGACACGTGCGAGTCTTTCTACTCTTTGCATTGTTTTCTACATGCATTATTATTATTATTTTAATCATTTTGTGTTGGCATGTGTTTTGGTTTTAAACGAGCGCTCAAGTTTGTACATGGCTTTTAGAACAGTAGGATGATTTGAAACCTTTTTCAGGATGTCTGTTTGAGGTTTTGCTAATATCCAGGTTATGTTCTTTTATAGGTGCGGTTTCTCCATTTTTAAGGGAAACTCTGCCAAAATTTTAAAAATTTTCATGCATTGTCTTTACACGTCGGGTCAACCTTACGTTTTAAGACCGAGTTGTCACAAAAATATATTTAATGAATATGATGTCCTATTCAATTATTGTAACACCACAAAATTTTGATTGTTCAAATGTATAATTAAGTTCGAATCCTTGAATTTTTAGGTGTTAATTGTTGAGTATAACCATAGGAACTAGAATGCAATTCTAGCAAAAATGGGATCGAATAGGCAATTTTAGAAAGTTCAAAGTCAAACCGTATTTATCCTAAAGTTTGCCTTCTAAATACTCCATCTTAAAATTTGATTATGGTTTCCAGAACATAGCCTCCTTTTTATATACTCCTGATTACTCATGTGTATCGCAGGCGACCGAGAAATATAATAAAAAGGTAATTAAGGAAGAGGCAGTTATTTCAGCTAAGACATGTTAGAATCCTTGTTTCCATGTGTGTACTTAAAGAGTGAAATATTTTTAAAGTACGGTATGGAATATGAATTGAAGTAGAGGCCGAGAGACATTTCGTGCTTGTGTCTTGGTTTATATTAGTTTTGGTATTACACTCATTTCATTACAAGTGGGAATGACTAGAATGGAGACTAGATTTGAAAGCTTAGAGACCAAATTTGCGGAGTTTTGCAAGACAATGGCGACAAAGTGGATTAACAGCCAGACGAAAAAAATGGCGGAGATGGATCGAGCAATTGAAACTGGAATGCAAAAGTGTTACGAGCTGTGTATAGAATTAAGAAATTCGGTCAATCATCCACCTGTGTGAAAGAGGCGACCAACAACATTCAAGATCCGATAAAGAATATTTAAGAAAATGGTAAGAATGTATGGGCCGATTCTCGTGAAAAGAATGGTGACAGCGACCGAACATAATTGAGTATGACATTAATCCAATTAATGTGATAAGGTTGAATGACGTTTAAATATAAAATATGAAAATTTATGAAAAAATAATAACTTTTATTAATAACTGAAAATGACAGTAAATGCTCGTTCTTAAATATACAAATGGCAAAGCCTATAGAGAAAAATCCCCATTAGAAGCAACGAAATCGTATATGGCAAGGGCGATTGCTCAAGTCTTCGATTTGCGAATGCAAAAGTTGGAGATTCCAATTTTTTGAAGGATAGGACCTAAAAATTTGATTGGTTTAGGTTGCACATTATTTCTCGGTGAAAAGACTGATGAAAAGAAAATTGGAGGTCGTCGTTCTCTTTTTGGGAAGGTGGCTTGAAATGGTACAGCGACAAATGATTGAAGATTTGGGTGAGTTGGGATGACTGTTACTCCTATGATTCACGTTGGCAAAATTAGGCGTGTTACATGGAAGATTTTTTTCGCTACGGGAAGATGGCAGTGTGTAGGAATACAGAGAAAAATTTGAAAGTTAATCAAGTCTGTTAGACTTGGATGACGACACGCTAGAGGGTAAGTTCTTGGAAAGACTCGATGAAGACGTTAAAGATGGAGTTGTGGACAAGGACTGTCAAGGGGCTTATTCGATCATGGAAATGGCTAATAAATCTGAAGATTAGTTAGAATACTTTGACAACAAAAGGAGAGAATGGAGCTCATAGGTGGGAAATTCTACCGGGCCAAACAGAGTGTTGTAGATGAATAAAACAAGGATAATGAATTTGAGTTTGAAATCGTTCAAATCTTAATTATCGGCGGGAAGGTAATTTGACAAGCTTAATTAGATGTGACTACTTTTAAAAGATTAAAAGAAGTTTTATGCAGAATAAGCGGGATAAAGGCATTT
>JBBMEG010052615.1:0-16348 GCA_037832605.1 Cyclanthera cordifolia
ACCCGAATTTAGTTTAGAATCGAGGAATCTTCGTCTAGCCTTATCAACAGATGGTGTAAATCCACACGGAGACCAAAACACTAGATATAGTTGTTGGCTAGTGATGTTGGTTACTTACAATCTACCTCAATGGTTGAGCATGAAGCGTAAATACTTGATGTTAAATGCATTGGTTTTTGAACCGAAACAACCAGAAAATGACATAGATGTCTATTTTTCACCATTAGTCGATGATCTGAAAATGCTATGGAATAGAGGTATTGAATGTTTTGATGCACACCGTGAACAACGTTTCACCTTGAAAGCTATTTTGTTGTGGACCATTAATGATTTCCCTGCATACGGTAATTTGTGTGGGTGTACTGTAAAAGGGTATCATGCATGTCCGATATGTGGAGAGAAAACAACATCTACTTATTTACCTAAGGGAAAAAAGATGGCATACCTTGGACATCGGAGATATCTACCTATTGGGCACCCATATAGACGACAAAAGAAAACTTTTAATGGGAAACAAGAATTCGAAGTAGCTCCTGAACTGTTAAGCGGTGAAGAGATTCTTGCAGAACTAAATACTATTCAATTTACCCATGGTAAAGAACGTAGAAAAGAGCAACATGCAAACACTTATTAGAAGAAGAAATAAATTTTTTTAGTTGGAGTATTGGAATCATTTTCACGTGCGATATGGTTTAGATGTCATGCACATCGAGAAGAATGTTTGTTCTAATATTATTGGAACCCTGCTTAATATTCTTGGCAAAATAAAAGATGGGTTAAAAACACATCTGACCTAGTTGAATTGAATATCAGGTCGGAGTTAGCCTGAAAAATGGGAGATAAAAGAATATTCTTTCCTCAGCATGTTACACACTAACAAGAAATGAGAAATTGAGCGTGTGAAAAATATTATCTGAAATTAATGTACCTGAACGATATTCATCCAACATAAGTAAAACAGTGTCGATTAGTGATTTGAAACTTTACGGGTTAAAATCGCACGACCATCATGTTTTGATGGAACAACTACTACCTATAGCAATTCGTGGTATTTTGCCTAAACATGTTCGATACCCTATCATTCGTCTATGCTTTTCCTTTAATGCTATATGTTTTAAGTCAATAGATTCAACTATGTTCAAAGGATTGCAAGATGATGTAGTGGTCACTTTATGTTTTTTCCACCATCATTTTTCACAATAATGGTTCACCTTGTGGTTAATCTTGTAAGAGAGATCGAATTTTGTGGACCAGTTTATTTGAGGTTGATGTATCCTTTTGAAAGATATATGAATATTTTGAAAGGCTATGTTCGTAATAGGAATCGACCGAAGGGATGCATTGGAGAAAATTATATAGTAGAAGAGTCGATAGAGTTTTGCTATGAATTATTGCAAGCAGTTGAATCTGTTGGATTGCAATCATCAAATAAAGTAGATGCAAATAAGATTTATCGATCGTTATCTGCTGCCAATTATAAAACACCAACTAAGGATATCATTGATCAAGCTCATTTGTATGTACTACATAACTTAGACGTTATGCTTCCATTTGTAGATCAACACATGCAGATGTTGTCAAAATTGAATCCTAGTTGTTCTAAAATAAAAAATGGGTTCAAGACGAACATAATCGAAAATTAAGTACTTGATTGCGTGATCGTGTTGGGCTCGCTTTAGGGGTTCGGAACAATTCTATATCATGTACATTGAGATGGGTATCACATGGACCTCGTTAAGAATTGACCACTTATAATAGTTATATGGTCAATGTTATTGAATATCATACAAAAAGTCTGGATGATCTTAGAAGTGTGCAGAATAGTGGAGTTATGATAACGACACAAACTTTGCAAGTTTCTAGTTCGAAGGATAAAAATCCCCTTATGTCAGAAAAGACATTTTATGGCGTACTTGGAGAAATTTGGAAGCTCAATTATCATAATTTTACAGTCGTATTATTCAAATGTGATTGGGTGAAAAATAATTATGGAATTAACGTAGACGATGTTGTATTCACAACTGTAGACCTTAATCGCATTGGATATTAATCCAACTCCTTCAATTTAGCCACTCAAGGGCAGCAAGTCTTCAATATAAAAGATCCACTTGATCCTCGTCGATCGGTGGTTTTGATACCTCCACAAAGAACGGCTGAAGTCATGTTCATGATGAATTTGATACTGGCCAAGATTGTGGGTACGAGATCATCGAAGCGTTGCCTAATAATATTGATGATGACTCGTTCACCTATACTAGAAATGATTGTGAGGGTACATGGATTAATAAATAGGTTAGTGATTGTGAGGATGACTCATTCACTTATATATTAATCATTCTAAATATAATTTAACCAATTATCTATTTTTATTAACATATCTTCTTGATGTTGAACAGATTGACACCATGTCTAACTCGGATAGCGATCATGATGGTACACTCGTGAACACACCTGCTTGAACCAGGTTAACTAGAGGCGTGACAGTCTTGCGTGAGCTGGCTCAGGAAAGAATGGCTGGAGAGCGGCGGGTTGTTCAATATAACTCAATGGGTCAAGAAATGGGAGATAGTGCGAAGAAACTTTGTAGTTATATTGGTGTATGTTTCAGATCACATATACCTCTCACCTACGACACTTGCCCAGAAGTCCCCGATCAATTAAAAGAGAATGTATGGGATTGCATCGAGGTAAACACTTACTTAACTAAATATTATCATGTATTACATACTATAACTAACCCGATTTCAATCTATTTTAAACAGATGTCATTTCAGGTGGATCCTATGTCTAAACATAGGATCATGATGTCTATGGCGAGGACGTTTAGAACGTTTAGATATAATTTCACCAAAAATTATATCAAACCGTTTATAAATGTGAACCATGAGAAGTTAGTCCACCCGCCTAATAAATAACCATACATTAAATCCCTGATGGATGAGGAAAGGTTATGCCCAACTCGGTCATGAGCTAGTAATGATTCTAAACCGTAAGGCAATGTATGTTATCATTATTTTATTCCACTTTACTAATTCATTGTTTGGTGGATTTATGGTGTAAATATTAAAACCGATCCATCCTCACGTGCACTACTATAGATGGAAGGTCGAAAAGGCAAGAATAAAGAGCATGTCGATGAAGCCACAGTTGAAGCTTCAAATCGAATTGTAAGTATGTTTAATTGATATTACAGTTTACATTTCAAATCCCTGATGGATTAATTTTAATTAGTATTTGAAAATATTTTCATTTCAGAATAAGTTGGGAAATGCACATCGAGGTGCAAATGTTTTGACCTAAGCCTTGGGAACATTGAGCATCGAGGACGTGTTAGGGGCATTGGTGAATTTTTATCTCCATCTGCTTTCTTCTAAATGGCTCGTCCAAATGATAGTACGGGAACACCCGAGCATCAAGGAAATGCTAGCTAAGTTGGTTGATCTCTTTGTAGTAGAAGTTATCACAATCAGTCACCCCCGATTCTGGGAGAAGAACCAATAAGGCAAGCAGATGAGATCTTCCAAACACCTCTACTCATTGTAGATGAACCCTGCATGGTCCATCCAGGGTTGCATATTATTAGTTGTCGAAGACTTGGTAGAAGTAAGTTGCATATTATTAATTTCATTTAATTTCTTTTATGTTTTTTAATGTCATTACTCTAACAATGTGTTTGTTACGTTTGAAGGGTGTGACATGTCAACTTGCCATTGAAAATGTTGACAACATTATTGCCGTTGGCACAATGTATGAATCGAGCGGGGCACCTATTAAGATTCATGGACTTCCACTTGGAAAGTACAACGCACGCATCCTAGTAGATTTAATAATTAGAAATAACGAGGATCTGGACCTTCCAATTCTTCTAAACGACGAGCTTCAATACCTTGGACAAGTCGTCAACAGTTTTGTGCCAAGGCCGCGTGCATGGATTATTAAGACGTCAACCAACGTATCAAAAGAGGTATTTAATTTTACATTCCTCTTTATAGGATGTACCACACTATTAGTTTACTAATAATAGATTATTTATTTTAATATCTGACACTTCCAAGCAAAGTTAAGATGGTTGTGTCAGATACACAATTTCATCGATCAGGCATGATGCTTCCAACGATAATCAAGTTGGTATATCACTTTGTTAAACACAATATGAGTGATAGTGACATGTTGCCAATTGATCTTACCGAGAATATGTTAGGATTTCACAACAACTGCTACCTTGCCACAGAAGACATTTTGCAATATTGTGAGATGGAAGAGATCGGCTACACTCTCATTCTTTGTTACAATGCGTAAGTACTATATCCTTTTCAATTATGATAACAACTTTGTTAAATTGGTTTATTTCTAACGTTTCCTAAATTTATTTCACCTACATTTGGGCTACTACGATCAACAAATTCTTGATAACTACTTATGAGTGGACGGTAGTAGTTTTGCTTTAATTATGGGAAAACAAAATCAAGAAGGGCAAATCAAGAATCTGGCTGATCGTTCTGACATGATTACGGATGTCCGTCAACGTGTCTTCTTTCCCTTTAATACCAGGTATGCATTTTTGAATTTTGAACTTCGTAACGTGTAATCTATGAAGATGGTACTGTTTAGTGTAGTCCTAATTTCTCGTTATGTCATTTTAGGCACCATTGGATTTTAGTAGTACTAATTCCTGATGATGGGACCGTTTATATTATGAACTCACTCGGTCAGAAGGCGCCCGATGAGACTTTAGCTCATATCGTGAATACGTAAGTATTTTTTGTTTTTGTTAGTTTTTTGTTTCAATTAGCTTATTATCCTAATGAGTTTACTTTTTTTATATAGTTTTTATCGAATGTGACAATCAAAGAATGGGTTCAGAGCCACAAAAATAATATGGAAATCAGTGAAGGTACGTAAATAAATCATAGCTAGATTTCTTAGATTCTCGCTCTTATGGAATTATTATTAACACTGCCTAAAATTTTTTGGTCACTTGTTCGCTCATCCATTGGGATCCATAGTGTGTGTATATTATGTCCAACTTTTCATGCAGAAGATGATATCCAACACGCGCATCCCCATAACTAAACTGGTAAGTTTTTGTTTTACTTCATTAAAAATTTTAGTTTCTAAAATATTCCACGACACTTTTTGTTTACTAATTTCGAAATATTGTTTTATGTTTTAGTTTTACTCCACGAAACCATTCAACCAAGAAGATATAGATGGAGTACGAATCAAATGGGCAGACTTCATAGGTAGATTTTTATTATCGAATAACAATTAGTTATAGTGTAGCATTTTGAATATTGTTATATATAGCATTATACTCAAGTTATAGCCATTGTACTCAAGTTATAACATCGTATTAATTGTTTACTAAAGTAGAGTCTATATATATATATATCTATTTTGCAAATTTTTTTGGGGAGACAATGTCTCTTATATTGTTGATTTTGATCAATAGTTTCGATATATATCATTTCTGGAATTTACAGGATTAACATAATTTTTTTGGTAATCTTAAAGTTACGCCGTTATGCTATCGAAATTTTAATTAATTTAACAAAAGTTTGAAGTTATATCATGCTTGTAAACATGAGTTCAGAGGTGAATTTTGGTGGTTTGCTGACATTTTCAAGACATTGTTTCTTATTTGCCTATAAATACACAAATCATCACTTAGATTTTTTTTTATTCAAGTTTTGATACTTTTTATGTCGGTCACAAATGGTGACCTATTATAATAAAACCAAAAGTTTATATGAAAATGGTGACCCACATGCATATACATGCTGACCAATAAAAATCTATTTTTTAAAAATTAAAAAGGTCATTTTTAATGTCGGGCACATTTAGTGACGTGACTGCAAAAACCGTTACCAAAAGTATTTGTTTGACACTAAAGACTTTTTGACGGTTTTTGCCCGTTACCAAAAGTGTATGTCATTAAATGTCTTTAATGACACCAGTATTGATGACGGTCTTTTGACCGACACCAAATATTTTTGACGTCAGCATATGCCCGTCACTAAAAGTCCGGTTTCTACTACTGATTTTTTTTTGTAGGTTTGGGTGCTTAGCTAGATTCTTCTTTTGGGGCTAAAGTCTAGTTGTAGACGGTTCTAGTAGAACCAAGAGTGAGGGACCCTAATCAGGCTTGTATTTCCTTAAACCAACTTCATAGTGTTACCTTGGTTATGTTGTTTATGTTGTCTGTTAAACTACATATTGTTCTCCTATAGCTGCATTATTAATATACAAACTGAAACATGTCTTGTGATATATGTGCTAGATAGATTCGAGAAACAATTGAATGGTTATCTGTTTGTTCAATGAATTATGTCATGTAGTATGTACGTCGATAGATTCTTGAGTCCTACCATATGCATATTTTTTTGTATTCATGACTAGATGTATAGGTCTCCTGCATGTCGTTGCATTTTCCTTGGCTGGTTAGCTGCATTCATGTTTCTAGGAAGACACTGACATGTCGGATGTCAGCTAGGACTTATATAACTAAACACATGTTGAACCTTGTTATTGAATACACTTAAATGACATGTGGTGTGTTTGTATTCTGATAGGTGTTAGATGTTACGTGCTAAATCATGATGCAGACTTATCTTGTTATTTTATTAAAAGTATAGCTAGTGTGATATCGTGATCATGTCTGAAACTCATTAACTAGTATGACCCTACCTCGTCACCTAAAGAGTCTTGGTGAGATACATGCATTATCTTATATTCTATTGCTTGTATTGAAATATAGGTTCATTGGTACACTTGAGATGCCGCTTCAAGTTTGAGTCTCTTTTCTTGATAGCGCGAGCATGTCGACCGGACAGTCTAGACATGTCTCTACTCTGCCAGAGGGTGGTTGCAATAGACCATAGGGTCTAATGGTACGTGGCACGTCATAG
Source organism: Cyclanthera cordifolia (assembly GCA_037832605.1). Taxonomy (NCBI): domain Eukaryota; kingdom Viridiplantae; phylum Streptophyta; class Magnoliopsida; order Cucurbitales; family Cucurbitaceae; genus Cyclanthera; species Cyclanthera cordifolia. Next base: position 6,909 of record JBBMEG010052615.1, read on the forward strand.
AACGACCCATCAGGTTGGCCGGATGTGGCAATATTCTCTGTCGTATAGAGGTAGTCAGATGTAAGAGATTGTGCTTGGGAAGAATAGATTGCAACCATCTCGAGAGCGACACATGACCATAGGGTCTGACCACAGGGTCTTCTGGACGTGTCGGGTAGCTAACTCCGTTCGAGGGTTTCGTAGTCCTTTCTACCTAGGAGCTTCTCGAGATACTATTGAGTCGACTTCTAACTATAGCTCAGTCTAAGCATCAAAGCCTGTACGAGTTTCAAATTGTCAAGCAGAAGTGTGATCTAGGCTACGGCTAGTGTATCCGCTAAAGCTTGGACAGATACTTGCACCTACAGCTGGACGAGCTGCCGGCTGGTTTAGTACTCTAAGGGAACTTGATTGGTTATTGTTCGCCTCACTCGCACATAAAATACCCTGGAAGGCGCCTGGGTGACTCTATAGCTTGTACCCACAGTCCAAAGTGCTCCGCCTTACCCGACATGGTCGTGAAATGGCTTTTCGGGTCTTATGGCATGGTTGGGGACATAGTTGTCCTTACAGGTAGCATAGCTGAGTGATCTACGATGCATAGGGTGTGATAACAGAATCAGGCATTGGACGAAGGTCCCTTATCGCTTCAGTTGGAGCATGAACTTGTTAGGTAGTTAGCATCCGAAATTGTTAAGGCATAAGTGAGTGACGCGCTAGCAGGTTGGACCGCTATCGGCTTGATGCCATGTCTGGTATCTGATAAGCTGCGTGCACCCCGTGCAGGGTTTCTTACTAAGTTTTCACAGACTAACACCCCTTCATTTTATGTTTACTATGGATTTAAAACCATAGTCGTAGGTACGCATCTGGATGGATGAACGACAGTTGAGGATAGACCTAGTGGGGACGTGTCAGTGGCGTCGTTTTGTGTCATTCTTTTATAGTTTAGTCTTATTGCATAACTTTGTGCACGAACTGTTGTAATAACTTAGTTTAAACTATTTTAGTTTTGAAATTCAGATCTCGGGATTTTCTTAACTGTTTGATTTCCTGGATAGGATACATGTTTTGATTTACACCTACAGGATCGTTTTAAAAGAATTTTAAATTCTCCAGGTTCTGTTTTACAGGTTTTGCAAGTAGGAGTTTCCAATATTTTGGGGGAAACTTTGCCAAAATTTCTTTTAAATTTTTCATGCGTTAGTAACTTCTGTTCTATAACCTACCTAACAGTTATAGACCGAGTTGTTACATAAACCATATGGTATAAAGCGAGTATATTCATACCGTTTTAATTTCTAGTATGCTTCCTTGTTCTAGAAGTTGTTACTGTTGACATTATTTTAATTTTCATTAATAAATAAACATTTGAATCATATTCAATTTTATTTTTTCTTACTTTATTTGTGATTTATAAAATTAGAACTTTCTTCCTACACTTTATGCTATTTTTAAATGAAGATTTCAATCATCTCGTTCTCTTTTTATTTTGTTAGAAAATCAACTTGCAAATTTAAAAATAATTATGGATCCTATGAATTTAATATCAACTTGTTGATTAAAATCTTATGAATCCTAAAAACAACCAGTTAACTTTACTTTTGAGTATTAAATGGAAAATGGTAGAGAACTTCTAATTCTTAGAAAAATATATGGAAACAACTTCTTTTTCTTAAGCTAATTTCTCAAAATAACTCAAGGAACTAGATGACAATTTGAGTATTAAAGTAAAGAAATAACAACTTCTTTTAGCGTATTACAGTATCTGACAGTTTTTTGAAAATTTGAATATTAAAGTTCGACGATGGCAACTAAAGGGGCGTTTGGGGTGCCGGGATCCGGCTGGGAAGGGAAAGGTTGGAAAAATCTCAGCGTTTGGGGTACCGGGTTATCTCGGTCGAATTATCCCGACGCGTATCCCGGCTTAAACGGAGTGTGGTTTTTTTTTTTGAAATCTCTAATGAGATTTCTTTGCTCTTCTACTCTCTCTCTTCTTTTTTTTTTTTTTTTACTTCTTCTTCATTTCGTCTTCTTCTGTTTTTAAATTATTTTAAAAATAACTTCATTCTAAATAGTGTCGTATGAGATTTAAGAAAAAATCGATTTTTAAATAAAGAAATGAGTTGATGTACATAAGCGATTATGTTTAGAAAAAATTTATTATTGAAATGAAATGAATTTTGTTAATAACATTCATGTTTAATCAATGATCAAATAAAAAATTTGTTTAAATTGTATTAGGGCATGTTTGGATACGCCGGGAATAAATGAAAAAAATGATACATAGAAATTATTTTTTTTCATAACACTTGTGTTTAATCAAATATTAAATAAAATTTTGTTAATTTTAATTTATATGAGAATCAAAATTCATTATATATTAAATTTAATTTATGTCATAAAAATGAAATTGTAAAATTTTAATAAAAAATATAAATAAATTTGAAATTATTTTTTTAACACATAAAAATGCTATTTTATGAAATAGTTAAAATAAAAATATTCAATTATTAATATTATATTAATTTTCTTCAACTTTTGTTATAAAAAACAATATTCATCTTTTTAATTAAAGATATATATAATAATAATAAATAAACTTTAAAAATATTTTTTTTACTTTAAATCTTATTATTTGAAATAAAAAAAATCAATTTAAATATTTATAGTAATTATTTTTCATTATTTAAAAAAAAATCTCCATCACATCACATCAACTTTTATCTCTTCCCAATCCTACACCTCAAACACATACTTTTTATCACATCTCTTTCTAGGCCTGCACCCCAAACACAGACTTCCTAACACTTTTCATCTGATCACACCCATCCCAAGCCGCCATAGCCAAACGTGCGCTAAAGGAATTAGTTGACAAGAAGGTAATTGTCAACCAAGTTTTAAATAGTAGATGACAAACACAACAATAGTAACTATTAGACTAAAATAGAAGATCATTTGGATTCTCCATTTTTGAACATAGAAACTCATACTAATATATATTTACTTGGGAGAGATAGTTTAAAATTTTACCTTTTGGAATGTAATTATTTTCTAGATATACCACGACACGAAAAAACCCCTTTGGCGTCAAAGCCTTCTGTTGCCAAAGGGGTAAGATTTAGTTGCATTTGGCTTCGACGACAAAGAGCTTTATGTCGCCAGTTTCATCGCATTTTCCTCGTCGGCCAAGCCAAATGCGACGAAGGCTTTACTTCCATCATATTTTCCCTCACAGGAAATAGAAGTTTTCACTGTCGGTGAAGAATGCAGAGGCGAAAAAGGTCGCCTCTGTGCGACAAAATATTATTCTGTCAGTGTAGATGGCAAATGTGACAGAGGTTTGTCATCGTCGCATTTGCTCTCTGTTTTATTTTTTCGATGAATATTTTAAAACGGTTGTTAATTGTTGCAAATCCTTGAAAATTATGTCTTTAATTGGAAATGTTTGAGTCATTTAAAATTTAAATTATAAAAAAAAAATAAAAAACATTAATAACGTAAATGAAATAGAATAATTCAAACATTCTTAATGAAAGGTAAACGTCCATCGTCATATATTTAGAAGTAAATAGAATTCATAACATATGGACATAAGCTTAATACAATCCATAACAGGAACATTGAAAGGAAAATATAGAACCCTAACCAAAAGATGAAGAACTATCCCTATAGAAAATGAAGATTTGGTAGACGTCGAACAGGTCCTTCATTTTGCTGGTCCAACAAACTCATCGTATCTCTGCAATAACAAGAATTTGAATTGGAGTTCGAAAAAACTTAAAGAATTCAATTCTTAAAAAAATCTGGCAGCATAACTGTAAAGTTTCATGTTACCAAAAATAAAACGTATCAAAAACTGTTCAATTCATTTCAATTAGTGGCTATCTTTGCTGCAAGATAGCCACGACACATAATTCATAGAAACGATGTTCGAATGATGGATAACTTTGCTGCAGAATAGCAATCATTCTTAGGACTTATGTGAAAATAAAGATAAGTTATGTCGGGAATTTTGTGTACCTTTCACTTAGATGGTCTGACAACGCCTCCGCCCTCGAGCATCCTCTGCATTGCCTCTAGTGCGGCGTTCATCTTTTATTGGTTGGCTATTAAACACCTTCGGCATATTCAGAGGATAATTTGTCCATATTTCTAACCCAATGTTTATTCATATTTTCTTCAAAATTAATGTAGCACATTTTTTTTGTTGTTTGAACGAACAATCGTATATATGATTGGTGTAAAAAAAATATTAGAATGTGCTGTATTAATTTATCTAAAAACTGAAAAACTAAAAACTAAAAACGAAAAACCTAATTCATAGTCTTAAAAAAAACTTAATTATTAATCTAAAATCTAGAAACTAAATTAAAACTAAAACCTAATTCTAAAAACTAAAAACAAAAACGTAATTCGACAAACTATTAACTTATTATTCGTAATCATAAAACTAGAAGTAAAAACTTAAACTAAATGAAAACTAAAGCCTAATTCTAAAAACAAAAAACTAAAACCTAATTTTAAAATCAAAAACCCAATTCTAAGAAATAAAAACAAAAAAACCTAATTCTAAAAACTAAAAACAAAAACCTAATTCTAAAAAGTAAACAAAAAAAAAAACCTAAAACCTAAATTCTAATTCCATAAACTATAAACAAAAACATAATTTTAAAAACTAAACAAATGCCTAAAGCTTTCAAAAACTATAAACAAAAAATCTAATTCTGAAAACTAAGAACTAAAAATTAAAACCATAAACGAAAGACTAAAAGTAAAACAAAAAACAAATTTCTAAGGAATGAAACTAATTTCATTCATAATCTAACACCATCAAACACATAATCTATAATTTGAAACAAATGTAACCGTAGTTCAAACGAAATAAACACATAATCTTACCTTTTGAAGAGAGATTGAGGTTGCAGTTGAGAAATGAGAAAGCGGCAGCGGTTTTCGATGGAAGTGGTGGCATAGTGGGTGTCAAATTTGAGAGATTTTGGGAGAAATGTGGGGAAGAAATGGAGAAATGGAGAGGAAATGGCGAGTTCAGCAATGTGTAATTGGAGGCATATGGGACGGAATAAGGCTTCGTTGCATTAACCTATTAAAAAAATAATAAATGGTTGAGGTTTAGTGACAGAGTAGCAGTTTAGTCGCTGAAGCCCAATAATTTTTCTGCCTAAAACTTGTTTTGGGGGGAAAATATCAAGCAAAGGCGATAGAAACGCTAACCTGCCGCCTTTGCTCATTAAAAATAGTGAACGGTTGAGCTTCAGCAATAAAGTATTGGTTCTATAGCCGGAGCCTAATCATTTTTATAATAAATGGTTGGGCTTCGGCAACAGAGTGTTGACTCTATCAACTTTGTTCAATTTCAATGTTTTTTCATTCAAGCAAAGGCGAGGGAGTGCCTCTGCCTTGGGAGAAGGTGACAGATTTGTTCTTATGTCGCCGTTTTGCTTAGATAAAGCGACATATCCCCTACTCTTTTACATAAGCGTGAGGCAAATGCGACAATGTGGGTTTCTATCTCATTTGCTAGTCAAAGGCGACAGAGTTTTTCTCTGTGGCTGATTCTCGTGTAGTCGAAGATGTATTTTCTTGTAGTGTTCGTACACCATGGAGATGGGTGAGCAGAAACGCTGATAGGCGGTACCGATGACAAACTTGATCGGAGGGAATGACTGGCTTGCAACGAGTGAATCAAAACCCTGAAAAGAAACGAGTATCGCCAAACGATCAATTGGGCTTCGTAACAATGGGAGAAGGGATGTTCTTTTCTAAGTTTTCAAAGACTCTTCAACATATCTTTTGGTACTTCAGAGGGGATTTTGTCGTCCTTAAAGCAATTTCGGGTACTAGGTTTAATGATAATGCAACAATCATCAAGAATGCATGGCTCGTTAGAGGTAGGTGTAAATTCAACATTTTTTTATATTTATATTTATTACTCGTCATAATTCCTATTAAATTTTCAAGGATATGTACAGATATGTCAGACGATGTACCTTACACAGTCATCAGCTCAAATTTTAAAATTTATAATTTTAAGATTTTTCAAAGAGGTATGGATGAAAGGTTGCATTTTGAAATCATATTTATTTTTTATTAAAAAAAGCTAAAAAAGTTAGGAGGGGCATTATTGTTAAAGTAAATTTTAGGATTTATTATTTTAAATTCAAAATAAAAGTGTAGACATAAATTTCAAATTAAAAAAAAAAACTAAACATTCTCTAAATCATTTTTCAAAATTTAGACATTTACATAATTGTCTCGATGTTTGAACTTGAAAAACAAAAGTGTGGTGAGATCTGCGGGGGCTCTCGGAAACATTGATGGTAGTAATTACAAATAAAAAGCCCACCTTAAATTTTTCTCAATAATTGTTTCTAAAACAATTTTTTTTTTCTAATTGCTAAAAATTAAAAAGCTATTTATCTAAGTGAATAAAGAAAATAAATATTCTTTAAAAAGTAGTTTTCTAATAAATTTAATCCTATTAACTTCAAAAAAAGTTATCGGATTTTATAAACTAGAATTGTGTTTATGATTTGAAAAAAGAAAAATTAAAATTGAAGTATTTATGATTTAAAATTAAATTAAATGGATATAATTTTATAAAACATAAAAATAGTTTATTCCAATATAATCATTAGTAAATTACATGTTAATTATTCATATACAAATAATAATTATATGAAATGAATAAACAAATCCCATAAAAGAATCACCTCACCACATATTTCATTCATTAATAATTATAATCGTGTTATTGAACAATTTTTGTCTTTTACCCTATAATATGAATTAAATTCTAATTTTTATAACTATATAAAATGAAGTAAAGTTTTTAAATTTTAAAAACTAAATTTCAACTTCATTTTATATCTCTAGATGTCTCGAGTAGTTTATGTTCATCTTCACTCTTTTCAAAAAATATGATTTTAAAATATTTCATTTTAGGAACAAATATAAACGTCTAGATATTTATGATTTTCCCTAAAAACGTAACAGCTAACCATATTGATCACTTCAAATTAATTATCTTTATTAAATCTTATTTTCCTATATTTGATTGAATATTGTAATTAATTGTGAATATTTTTCCATTTTTAATTTAAAATTTGAATTGCCAAAAATATTAGTGGAATATGTTTAAAATTGGGTTTTAGTTTGAATTTAGGAAAAAAATAAAATAGGGAAAGAAAAATAAAAAAAAAAGAAAAAAAAGAAAAAAAAAATCCATAAAAATAAATAAAAAAGAAAAGAAATGAAAATGAAATTAGTAAAAAAAAAGTGGCTAACCACACTTCCCATAAAAAATGGAAAATAAAAACTAACCGAAGCTTTTTATTTGGAAAATTTGGTTTTTTTAGGGGGGAGTGGAGGAGAAAACAAAAGATTAAATTGTGATAGAAAGATTTTTTTTCTTTGTTCCGTTTTAGAGAGAACACATAAGTGAAAAGAAATTTTGATTTGGCTTCACAATAGCACACATTTTATTTCAACTCTATTGTATTTATTTATTTTTATTCATCTTTGTTTTCATTATGAATAGCTAAATTTTCATTTTCTGATTAAATGATATTTTTAGTTTCAATTTTGATTTTGTGAGGTTTTTGCCCAAATGGAATTTGTTTCAATTTAAGAATTAATCGTTTATGGTTCTTATTCTTATAATTAATTGTTGCTACTTAAATTGACGACTTAGTTTATCATCAATTGATTTGTGCTATATAGGATTTTGTGATATGTATAAATGTTTCAAATGATTATACTGTAGCAACGGGTTGGCTTATGTGTGTATAATTGTGGCTGTTCCAAATTATACAGCTTGCATAATATACCTTAAGGAAACAATTAAACAAAATTAATTGATTTGCAGCTATCTCGATTAATTAATTTTTGGTTTAGTTGTTCTCATTAATTTAAATGCTATTGTTTAATTGGTATGAAACGCTATCGTGCCCAATCGATTATACAGTAAGGTTGAGCTTGATGCTGGGTCATGGTCAATTAAATAGGAGAACAATTAAATAGGAGAACAATGCTTATTCTGGCTTTTTCAAATAGGTAGATTGATTTATTGAATGTGATATTTATTATTATATTTTTAGCCGATGATCAAAAATTGCAATTGTGTTAATTAAATCCTTTAATTAGACTTTCTTTTGGATAATTGTTTGTTTTATTAAATTTTACCGTTCATTTAGAATTTTGTTCAAACACCACAATCCCATTTTTATTTGTTTTAAACATTGAGAAATTAATTCATAGTTACTTTGGATTCGACCTGCTTCCACTATTTCTACAAGTTAGATTTATAAATTAGTAAATTTATTTTGGCGGGCTTTTACAACCCGACCAAATTTGGCGCCGTTGCCGGGGAACATCACTTAGTTCCTAATGATTTGATTGATCTTAAAAATCAACTTTCTGATTTAACTTTTGTAGTGAGTCAAATGGTTACAGGTCAAATGCATTGTAATTTTATACAAGCCACAACCATAAATCAAATGAGTTATGAGTCTCATTTTGATTACTATAACCATGAATGGGTTGATCAATCTAATTTTTTGTATGGAAACCAAGAACATCAAAACCAGTACTTAGAAGACTTCAACGAACCATCTCAAATCCATGTGCAAACTCATACCTCAAATTCAGGTATGTCTTTAGAGGATATTGTTAAAACTATTGCTGAAAATAATTTTCAATTTCAACAGGAAAATCTCCAGTTTCAATATGAAACTAGAGCTAACTTGGAGAATTTGGGGAACCAAATTACTCAATTGACTAATACTGTTAGAAACTTGGAGAGTCTACAAGAGAAACAATATCTTAATACCACCGAGGTAAGAAGTTTTGATGTAACATTTATTGATAGTGAAGATGAGTTGGATAATTTTGAGTCATATCAAAATAAGGTTTGTGAAATAGAAGAAAATGAGTCTATAAATAAAGAAGAAATCCAGGTTATAATGTATGAGGCTGAAAAGCCTAACCATACTTTATTTTACCAAGATTTTCTTAAAATAGAATATTTTCTTTACTCTTACCAATCTTTAGTGTTTGATTTTCTATCATTTGATTTCAATAGCTTATATTATGAAAATAACAAAAATATTTATTTGTTTGGTGCCTTGGAGAAACAAGAAAGTCTACTAGACTTAGTAGGCTACATCAATTCAAGCAAAAAGGGACCGAAGAAAACATAAGAATTTTAAGAAAACAGAAGAATTTTATGTGCCATAATACCCATTTTATGTCATCGAGCAAAACGACGTAAAATGATTGCAATATTGGGAGGCAACCCAAATTTCTATTTCTTGTTATTTATTATTTGTTTCTTTCTTTATTTTTCATCTACTTTTCATTTAGTTTTTTTTTTTCTTGCAGGACAATAAATTGTAAATAAGCATGACCACTGACTCTCTCAACACCAAGATCTATCAAGC